>OX101748.1:8710620-8997843 GCA_944452665.1 Stenoptilia bipunctidactyla | reverse complement strand
ATATTAAACACAACAAATTAATATAAATAAATATTTCTGACACTCACAGCATTATCTAGCCCAAATTAAGTTTCTTGAAGAACTTGTGTTATGGATACTAGTTAACTGATATACTTAAGAAATATATAAACGTCCATGACTTGACGATTAATATCAGTGTTCATCACACAAATATTCGTCGCCGCAGGGATTCGAACCCAGGACCTCTGGCATAGAAGGCAATGTACGTTACCCCTACACCAGCCGGTCGTCAAACAACTAAGATCGACGCCAACAGCGCCAAAGTCTGTCCTTTGCCTTACTTATTGTGTGGGGGATAGCTCCAGTGGACTGTATAGTATATGAATTCGATTACGATTTAGTCAAATGATGCGCTATCCACCCACTCTATTAGCTGGAATCGATGCGAGGGGCAAAAGGAAAATGCGAATTCACCACTTAACACGGTCGTGAAAGTCCAGCCGCGCGGCACTATTACACTCGCGAATACGCCACAAGCACACTCTATTTCCCGCGCTCTTCTATTACTGTATTCTGCCTTCAGTCTTCTGTATTTCTGTCTTGTGACTTCGGGCTTCTATTAAGAGTCTTCGGGCTTGAGAGATTCACTGTTGCTTGAGGCTTCTTTCTTCGGAGGCTTCTTTCTTCCGGAGATCTCTCTTCGGGATCTTTTCGGCGAATCCCTCGCGAATGTATCGCTGGCGGAGTGTGGCGCATTCTTAAGTGATTTTGTGCAGGCGCGCAAGGATACCGCACAAGAGAGAGTAATGCAAGCGTGCGAGCGGGACACACATATGTCTGTCTCGCTCGAATCTAACTCGAACTTTCTAGACTTTTCTAATAAGATTCTAACTAAATTCGACTATTCTTATTAGATCTTTACTATATTCTAATAGGAAAACTATTTACAAATTCTATTAACTATTTAGATCTCTCTCTCTATGTGCGGGAATGACAAGACCTTCAAAACCATCTCTTTATTTCCAAATCAGCCCTAATACAAATCGACTGTTCAAATACAAGCTATTTTCAGGCTATAATCACATAAGTTTCATTATCATAGCGACTATTAATTAATCAAATTACAACGATTAAGCAAACACTGTTTTAAGCTATAAAACTGTTATAAACTTCTTAGGTACAAACTAACACTTGTATGTGACGCTATTCACTGTAAAAACACTATGAAACACTATTTTAAACGTTCTTAGCTCTTTAGGAGAGTCTTATAAAACGGGTGCGGTCTATTTGGTAGAAACTTGATACTCCGAAACCTATTTGGGATAACTGACTTCGCAGAAACTTCTTTAGTCGATCATTAATTAGGCATAAAAAATATTTGACATAAATATTTTTAGGCATAATGTGCTTATGACCGAATTTAGAATGGCATACATTTAAGATAGTAGAATTTTTATTGGCATATTTACCTTTGGCATAGTTAAAATTTTGTATAATATCATTTAGCATAACGTTCATTTAGAGTACAGATTATTTGGCATACTTTGTGCAGCCGCACACCGGTGGCTAAACCTAGGTGTAGCCTAATCACAACCCCCTTAACCACGACCCCTTAACCTGGCTTTGCCATAGTTACCATCGACTCAAGAGTGTATATAAAAAGCCGAGCGTAGCGAGGCGACGATCATCCGAGCGCAGCGAGGTGATCGGCCACCACAACCCCGAAATGGATACACCTAGGTTTAACCACATGTGGCCGGCTGCACCTAGTTTTAGCCGGCTAAAAGTATAAAAGATGATTCTTGCTGTAAGCATTATGCGAAATGATGGTTCTACTTTTAAATTGTTATGGATAAGAAATATATGCCATAAGATGAATCTGGTTTTGAACTTTCTGCGATGTGATGATTATACATTGTGATTATTATGGATACCAAAATTATGCGTACAGATAATTCTGACTTACAGAATTATGGGTTTCAATGTATGCTAAATGAGTTAATGCCCAACGATATTCTGCGAAAAGAGGTTTATGCTATTAGTTGTTATGCAATAAAAAATTATTACTTAAAAAGTTCTACTATAATAGGTGTACCCTTATAAAACACTATAACACTATCTATATACACTGTTTTAAGTTTATATAACTGTCTTATTGTCACTGTCCTGCACATATTGTCATAGCGTAACATAAAGCTACTGGAAACTGTACCTACTGTCTTAAACTGAAAGGGTAATTGTCCACGCTTGGACACGCACGGGGGCAGCGGCGCGGGATGCGGAACCGGTCCTCAAGGTGGATCGTCCACGCACGGCGATCGAGAGCGGCCGGACTGAATTTACTTAGCACCATTCCACCGCGGCGACAGTATCTTTGTAATACCTAACATTAAATCTAATAATAAAGAGAAATAACTCAAAAATGACGAATGTTGGGAAAACGCGTTTAAAGTTTTTGGAAAGTTGAACCCGGTTTTTAAAATGGCGCAGATAACAGAAGTATAGTATTTCCTGAAATATTATTACTGAATATTGAAGAAGAGACTCGAGGCTTTAATTTGGTGTATAAATATTTTTTTTAGGACAATGGAAACTATGCTAAAACTTAAAGGGATTGAAAAACCTCCGACTTATTACGGTTTATCAAAAAACAAAAGATGTCAAATACAAATTTGTTGCGGCGCAAAACAAAATAGGTCTGTTTCGTGTAAACTATTTAGAAATTAAAACGGTATAAATAGTACTTATTTCTTTTTAGTTTTGATAATTTAAAGATTTTTGAAATCTATACTAATATTATAAAGAGGAAACCTTTGTATTTTTGTATGTTTGTATTGAATAGGCTCAAAACTACTGGACCGATTTCAAAATTTCTTTTACTATTACTTAGAGGGATTCTTCCGAATCCGTATAGGCTACTTTTTATCCCGAAAATCCCGCGGGAATCGAAATTGCGCGGGAAAAACCGCGCGCAACAGCTAGTTGTATATCCAAAGGTTACAGATTTTATTGCTCCTACTTTTAAAATAAGTTTTAAAGGATGATAAGGAAAAACTTTTTAAGTAATACAAAGAAGAAAAAAAACATTGTTTATTTTTTATGTAGAATAACAATAAACAATTTGCAATAATGAATAGCACATAAAAATATAAAAATTGGAATATTTTCAGGCATAAAATCAAACAGATTCGTTTACTTAATACTCATTAAGTAACATAGAGATCAGCATTTTAATCTTAGCTACTAACTAGATTTAATTATCAAGCAATAAAGGTCTCCAAAAAATCTGTAAATTAATAACTCATATTCTTTTCTATGACTATATTCAGCCTTCATTTTGTAAAACTTAGAGAATAATGATAAAAACCAACTTCGAAAAATAAAATAAAAAACTATTAAACTTAAGGTTATCCTGTCCTAAGCACTTTATATAGAAAAGTAGACATCCTTATAAAAAGGTGGACCCAGACATTTACTTTTATTTTTATAAAGGATGGATGGGACATTTGTCTTCCATGACACCTGAGGTTAAATGAACATGAAGACTAAGGTGGTACACGTCCATCCACGAGAAACCTATTCAGTCGACGCTTAAAAGTACTAGGACTGTACAGCTCAGGGAAAATTAACCCAGGCAGTTCATTGCAAACCTTGGCGACCCGTATCAAAAAGGAACTGTCAAAGCGCTTAGTTCTACTTTTCGGAATATCAACCACATACTGATGGCAGTTCTGTCTACGTCTAGTAGTCCGATGGTAAAAAAATGAGGGTTCAGTTTGTTTAAACAGAGCATTCGCGCACTCAACAAAACGGTTAAACATCAACCTTACGACTAGGGTCTGCAGTTTTTTTGCTAAGGTCGACGTTGTTTATTAGTTTACGGGCTCTTCGGTCAACGGAGTCCAGCGCTTTGAATTGATATTTGGCTGAACCATCCCAATGATGACTGCAGTACTCCATGCATGATCGCACTTGAGCTGTGTATAAGTTAAGAAGCTGTGCAGGGCCAAAATAAGTCTCTAGTCTGTAAGTCTATTTTCATAAATCTCTTTTATATCTTTTCTTTTATCACCATCTAATCATTGAGTTACTATGTGTAATAATAACTCAATGCATCTAAGTTAGAAAAAGAAGTACATAGATCACACTCATCTTTGCGTGGCTGAAAAAAGCTTATATTATATTGTGTACTAAATATTTTGTAAAAAGCCATTTTCTCTATTGTTTTTTTTTTTCAGTTTCTCTATTGTTTTTTATTTTTTGTGCGTAAAATCGCCGTAAAAATCCTAATTGTTTTATTACCATGCCTAGAAATTGTGGCCCTGACTTAATGAGATTCAAGCTTATATGCTTGTGGTTCCCATGCTTTCCCGACGATCTTTTTCTACCATTCCAGTACTATTTATTTTGTGCTGATAGTATCAATCACATCGAGACTGACACATCGAGACTGCTTTTGAAAAATGTCTAGCAGACTCTTTTTGCATGAGTGATAATTGCTTACTTAAATCAGCTAATTCCCACCGGAAAATAATGAATCGATCCTCAGTGTTAATTTTTTGTGAACATTGAAATGACTCTTGTCTTCACATGGTAACTTTAGATGACGACTCGGCGACTTTATTTCTCATGTCTTTGAAAGAGTTACGTACTCAAATGTGAGATGTGAGAGGTTTTAAAGGAGTTTTTGTGGGAGATAGGCTGACCCTCTGTCACTACAATAATCTCTCTCCATCTTTATAATAATTATAATTTATAATACCTCCAAATTTGTCAAACGTGACATCAGATGGTCTTGTAACCTCTGGTATTCTGCATACCCCATAAGGGATACAGTCGTGATGTATGTATTTATGGTGTTGGTTTAGGAGGTTTTTGAAAAATTTAATTCGATACAATCTAACTTATGGAATACTCTCTATTTTAAATTATGCCTTTAATAAAGCTTAAATACCTTAACATTACTTACATCAATGTAAGTTATTAAATCAAAAGAAGGGGAGTTAACATCTTCTACATTAATGATAAAGGCGTATTTTTGATCTTGTGAATCCTATAACAAAAGTGATTAATTAGTATTTACGCATAACTTTGTTTGATAAACTATAAAGTTATAAATTAGGTATAAGATAATTTATCTAAATGAGTAAATTACCAATAACCCCGGATCGATATCAAACACGGATTCTGCACTTTCAGATTCATTTTGAGGCGCTGGTGTGTTAGGTAGGCGTAACATCTTTCGTTCTCTTGAAAACATTTTCGTGCCTTTGCAGTGCTTAAATAATCAAAAATAGCAATAAGTCTCAAAAAATCAACTAAATATTCTTGGCTATTAATAAAAAACTGAAATAAATACTAAAGATTTTTCGATCGGTTGTCACTTTTTGATAATAAAAAGTAGTAACATTGAATGTTTAAAAAATATCAATAGCTTCTTAATCATAAACCGCAATAACTCGAGATATTGCATTCAACAAATATAAGATTTAAGAAATAAACCGAAATAATTTCAAATGTTCCCAAAACATTGATACATTTTGAATATTAAAGAGACCGAAAACAAAACATTTCACTTTATTAATAAATTAAATGGCATAAAATTACTTAAGTTTTTATGATAAAAAGCAATATTTCACTTTAAGCGGCAAAATCGAAAGTGTTTTCATCACAAAGGTTGAAACATTACTGAATACTTTACTTTTTGACAGACAACACGGATGAACTGTTTGGAAAGAAAGAGGCGACCGACCTTCTGTCTTGCTCAAAATCCTCTTAATCGAGCGGCTGTCGAATTCTACCTATTCTTCTTGAGTTGTTAATGCGTTTTATTAGAAAATCTGGATTTACCTAATTTTTGACTTATTTCTCTTTATTATTAAGCGTGCGATTAGTTGTTATGCAATAAAAAATTATTACTTAAAAAGTTCTACTATAATAGGTGTACCCTTATAAAACACTATAACACTATCTATATACACTGTTTTAAGTTTATATAACTGTCTTATTGTCACTGTCCTGCACATATTGTCATAGCGTAACATAAAGCTACTGGAAACTGTACCTACTGTCTTAAACTGAAAGGGTAATTGTCCACGCTTGGACACGCACGGGGGCAGCGGCGCGGGATGCGGAACCGGTCCTCAAGGTGGATCGTCCACGCACGGCGATCGAGAGCGGCCGGACTGAATTTACTTAGCACCATTCCACCGCGGCGACAGTATCTTTGTAATACCTAACATTAAATCTATTCAACGAGGTTCCTGCGTTTTCTTCATATCATCAATAGGCGTAGGACCCTCAAGAACAAATGGTCCTACGAGCCGGATTTGAACCAGCGACCTATGGATACAGTCCACTTGTAAACCTATATTTAATAAAAAAAAAACCTATATTTAATTATCTGCAATAATTTACACAAACCCAAAGTCATACTGAAATTTTGGTATTTCATTATGATAGGGTTTTACATGTATCATAATAAAATTAATATTGTATTAGCATACACTCATAGAAATTATGTTTATATTCTCAAAATTATACTGCAAAATTTTGAATGAATTGAAATGAAATGAAATGTACTGTCACAATTCAAATACCTATAATTTTTTAAATAAAAAATAAAATACTTCATAAATTCTTATATTTGATATGGTACTTATGTTTAAATGTTGGTTGTATTTGCGTTGTCCGGTTAATAAAGCGTAAAAAATAAACTTTAGACCTGTAAAGATAAAAAATTCGAACGTAGAACTGTATTTTGTGTATCGAGAATGTCCTAGTGTTAACGTGAACTTTACTGCAATACTTTAACATACAAAATTACAAATTAAGTGTATAAATCATGTTTTGAAAGCTTTATTATATAAAATAGAGTAATTAGTTTAATAAATTAGAGTATAAATAAAGTTACCGGTACGAATTTTTGCAATAAATATAATACTCAGTAATGATTAATTTTGAAGAAATGGCAGCACTCAACAGGCGCTATCGAGTTGGGTGCCCTGTTCCTCATCAAAGAGAAGACACTGCCGCCTCTACTATGGGCCCTTGGTCGTGTAGTCCAGACTTATCCTGGCCAGGATGGTGTCACGAGGGTCGCTGACATCCTCACAGCAAATGGAACCATTAGGCGGGCGTTCAACAACATTTGCCCTTTACCTCTACATTGAATCCTTCAAGGCGGGGAGTATGTCCACGCTTGGACACGCACGGGGGCAGCGGCGCGGGACGCGGAACCGGTCCTCAAGGTGGATCGTCCACGCACGGCGATCGAGAGCGGCCGGACTGAATTTACTTAGCACCATTCCACCGCGGCGACAGTATCTTTGTAATACCTAACATTAAATCTATTCAACGAGGTTCCTGCGTTTTCTTCATATCATCTATAGGCGTAGGACCCTCAAGAACAGTAATTGTTCGGCATCTAATGAATTCTAGGAATCAAAACACTTTCCCCGGCACATAAACCGGTTAAAACTTCTGCCTTAATTATGAACACTCACGAATAATCTGCGCTTTATCACTATTCTTAGTAATGCCAGTAAACTGAAATAAATAATTGCCATATACCGGATTTCTGTGCGATCAAGATCTGTATGTATTTGAAACATAGTACCTATGAGCTGTTTTTCCTCCTGGTATTCCTGCTAATCCTAATAGAATTTCTACCAAAGTACTATTAACATAAGGCAGACACAGTCAAATAACAATTTTTCCTCGGATGTCATATTTGAAACTCTGTTTTCCGAAGTTTCTAATAGTTCTGCAGGATTATAGTTAGTTTCTGACGTGGAATCCCTATTAAAACGTTCGAATAGCTATCAACACTGATTTACGGATAAGCTCAAATATAAAATCTCTACGGTCTACGCCTTATAAGAGTAAACCTAAGTATCTACCTAATTTAAAAAAATACACTCAATAACAGAAAATATAATACCTACCTACCTGAATTAACCGATTTCTGATGATAACTAATCTAAACTTAATAAATAAGTAAAATCCCTAAAAACTTATACCTATACCAATGACTAATCCTACCTAACAGAAGTATCTTAAAATATGTACCTACGACTTATAGAAATAAAACTAAATAACTCAACCTTAACCCGTTGTGGCGTGTACGCACGCCTTAGATCAATCAAGGTCAATTGATTGACGATTGTCAACGTAAAAGTTAATGTTAGCAAGATTGATATTGAGATAGAAAGCTTTTGTAACAAGAAGTGAGGAGATGTTCAAGCGATTATTTAGACCATTTTATCTACATAATATGTAATATTTTATCTTCGTGTAATGTAGTGTATATTAACAACACGGCGAATTTAATTTCACACCGCAATCAATCCAGGCTCACACCCTCCTTCAACTTCATTGGTGATCCCGACGTGATCCACGTGTTCGCTTTGAGCCCCTGGTGTTGGATTATTCTAAGCTGCCAAGATATGGCATAAAGGTATTGTGTTTATGCGACGCTAAAACGCATTATTTGTATAATGCATTTATTTACACAGGAAAGTCTGCAACAATTAGAAGAGGCGAGCTTTCAATACCTACGCAAACTGTATTGCAATTGGCAATGGTTTTCTTCAGTCGAACTTGTTAACAAGCTGAAAGAACATGGTTTGATTTATGTTGAAACAATGCGGAAAAACAAAAGGGAGGTTCCAAAGGAGTTGTTGCCACATAAAACGCGTTCCGAAGGGTCATCTATATTCGGTTTCAGCGTAGTCATGATTTCAGCGATGCACCATAACAAAGCAGTCGATGAAATTAGTGGTAAACCGGAGATCATTTCCTTATATAATGATACTTAAGATGGAGTAGATGCCTTAGACCAAAAATGCGCCAATTATTCGGTAGCAAGAAGAACCCAAAGATGGCCATACGTTATATTTTCAGCTATTATGAACATTTCGATGGCAAATGGTCACATCTTGTGGACAGCAGCAAATTTAGAGAAGCGTCTGAAGAGAAGAAAAAACATTAAGCTATAGGAATTGAGTTAGTCAAACCATTTGTACAAGAAAGAATAAAGGAAAGTTCAAATTTTTCGTTAGACCTAAGAACAAGAATACAAAAGTTTTTGAAGGAAAGCAAAAAGGATGAGGATGAAAATATAGCAACTGATGACTGCCAAACAAGTCGCAAGAGAGGCAGATGCTATTTATGCGATCGTAAAAAGGACGTGAAATGTACTCAAAAGTGTAGCAACTGTTTATTATTTATACGTAAAAACCATATCACCAAAAACGTAACGTGTACCAAATGTGAGACTTACAAAGCTAAAAAGTACATTTTTTTATAAGTGCTTTGATTTAGATTGTCATTTTTTTATTTTTAGGTGATCTCAAAAGAAGTTCCTTATAAATAAGAGTGCGTAAAGTTCATACCTATAATTTAATTAACGAAAACTAGAGTAAAGATAAAAATAAATAAAACAATATTATTTGTGATAATAATTTTAAAGAAAGTTTAATAATATTTAGTTGATAAGATGTTGATTAATAAATACTTAAAAAGATTTTTTTTAAATATACCTGTAGTTTTAATGTAATAAATTGAAAAAAATAGGGGTCACTTTTCACACTCCAGCTAAGGGTTAAGCTGTACTTAGTAAAAACTAAAAGGAACAAAAAGGTCGCACTGAAAAGCACGGTTTAGAATTGCAAGTAACAGAAAACATACAATTTATAGAATGCTAATAAGAACAAACTCTCGCCATTGATGACCTGCAATTCTAGGTAAGTATACGAAGTTATTTAAAATGATGTTTACTTATATTCTGGTTTTTTTTATTTTAATAAACTCGGCAGAAATGTAGAATTACAATGTCAAAGCTAAAAGATTTTGTCTGGCGTCATTATTACAACTTTTTTTTAGTACTTGCTTTTTATTATGCGAATATTACATGGCATAACTAAATTATGTATGTAGGTATACTGATGTAACATGGTAATTTTAAATACATACACATACACAACTTCACGTCTGTATCCTGTATGGGGTAGGCAGAACACCAGAGGTAATAAAACCATCTGATGTCACGTTTGACAAATTAGGAGGCATTATAATAGTGAAGAGAGACTATTGCAGTGGCAGGGGGTCAGCCTATCATAAAAAGCCTCCCATAACACCTCGGTCCCTTAACTGACTTTTACAGTATGCCCGGGAAGAGAAGCAGCTGGCACATTCTATGTTTTTCTTTCGCTCCCAGTCTAGCATAGAAGCAATGTAATAGAACATAATTTTAAATATATTTAGGTAAACTCTTTCAATCATATTTTGAAAGTTTATCCAGTACTTAAGTGTAAATTTATTGATCTTTGGACAATGGGGTAAAAAACTGCCTACTTTTTCCACTAGAGGCGCTGATTGACCCAAAAGAACTGTCAAATACCATCGTTAAAGTTAATTTTATAGTGATTTTTCACAAAAAAAAAAACATAAATTTTATAGAAAATGGATACATACTCGTACATAGTGGCTCTTGTACTTGCGAAAGTTGTGGATATACTTGATTTAAACTTTTGTGGAAATTTACATATTAAGGTCCACATTTTCATACAGAAAAAGAAAATATTATATAGATTTACTGCAGAAAAGAACACTGAACAAGCAATTTCGATAGCAATTTGTTCATTTGAAAGTTTGTTATGGGTCAAGCGTATGGAGCGACATCTATTTAGAGCTTTTCGTTTTCTTCCCCATTGACAGTGAATTTATGCTTGAATCCTGATTACCGCTTGACTAAGCTTTTATCATTTGGGCCTCAGTAACTTATTTGTACAACTGATGTTAGTTCTATCACAAGTAATGTTAACAATGGATTATGACTATGTTATAGTACGGAGCTAAGATTCTGTAAAATACGTGTAACTTTAATATTATGTTCTTTCTTTATAAGATGTTTTCACATAAATGTGTAGTTCTATTAAAGGTATCAGTAAGGTAAATTCAATGTGTCATTCTTTTGAAATTTCAAATGAAACATAAGAAATGTCGAATTCAAGTGTTGTTAGAATACTTCAAAAAGAGTATCTGAATATGACTTAGGGAGACTTTACAGACAATACAAAATTGAAGTAACGCCATAACTTATTTTTTTATTAAGGATTCTGTATTCTCATTTTCTGGTGAATCTTAAGTTTATTTATGATACCCAAGTGAGTTATTGAAATGTAAGAAGCCAAGTAATTTAATGTATCGAGATACTTAATGTATTTTGGAAACTTTAAATTTTTTTTTGGAATTCAGTATTCCGTAATATGGATGTTAATCAGTAAATATGGTTCAAAAATTATCTTAACATAGGGCATTGCTGAAGCCGTAGGATGCCGCGGAAGAAAAACAATGCGTACGATCTTCAACTTTTGTATATTTTAACTTTACAAACAAACAAGATAATTATAGATTTTACATATTCATGCTACTTAGTGATGACAAATGACGTGCGCTCTGTGTCGAAGCGCATTGGAAGAGAGAGCTGCTCTTTTTTTTTTTTTTTTTTTTTCCGCCAAGGAAAGTCGTTTGGCACCAGTAAAGCTAGCTTTAGCGGGAGGAGGATGAATCCTATTACGGACGAATGGGCATTCTATAAGCTGTTAACCATAAGTGGCTAATGGCAAATAGAATGCCCAGACAGTGTGGAGACTCTCTCAGATAGGCTGAGCATACCCACTAAACATCCCCCTTTTGACTCACCTTGATTAAGGTCCTTAGTCATCGTCGGAACGACAGCCAATTGGAGCGAGAGGCTACGTAGTGAGCGGCATCCAGACGGCTGCCACCAAAAGGAACTGAAAGTGAGAAAAACAAAGCTAAGATTAGCAGAAATGACAAAGCTGAAACTAAGATATTATCTAGAGTGATCAGACTCACTCAGAGATAGGAATGCTGGAAAGAAGGACTACGTTTAGAAACGTTGAGCTTGCTGGAGTTTCCTGATAAGGGGAGCGAACTTGGTTAAGACCGGAAGAGCACCGTTGAAACCCTCTGGGCTGGCGTCGAGAGCGGCGCCGAAAGCCAGGATCTCGTCGATGGGAGCGAGCTGGATCCAGAACGCCATGCGGTCTTGAGACCCTTTTGCGTTCTGGCACTGGGAAGCCGATTTGGCGGCCGGTTGCGATTGAGTCGCAACCCGGCTGCGCTGACCTGAAACGATAGGAGTAAAGGCCTTGGGGACCTTTGAACTGACTGGAGGAGCGTCCGAGCTAGGCTGCGGTCGCTCTCTCCAGTTCTCGATGGGCTTCACGGTAGCCCTGGCAGCACGCGGTGCCTTGGAGCAGCCGCGAAAGTTTGCTGTGTGGCCTGACTGGCCGCACAAGACGCAGGACGGAGCGGTGGGCGATTCGGGAGTGCGAGAGCACTCCTTAGTCCCATGCGGTTCTAGGCACTTGACGCACCTAGGGGAAGCAAAACAGTTTGCCGCCGCATGACCATACAATTGGCAGCGGTGGCACTGACCTGGGAAACCACGTTTGTGTGGAGCTTCGACTCGGATGTTGGAGAGGCCGCACACGGTGAGCTTGCCTCTGAAAATGGACTGCCCTTGCGGGCTCTTCGCTAGGATTACTAGCGCAAGTGGGAACTGCTTGCCTCGGCGGCTGTGCATTTTGTGCACAGATTCGACGGGGAAGCCTTGAGAAGACAAGTCCTCTTGGATTTGCTCGTTCGAGAGCTCGAACGGCACGTTCCTGAGGACGGCACGAATCTTACGCTCCTCAGGGAGGGCGTAAGTGTGGTACTCGAGCTTCTTGTCAGCAAGAAGCCGAGTGAAATTCCTGAAATCAGAAATTGAGCAGACAACGACCTTAATAGAGTCACCCACATTGGATGCCTTACTATACTGGATCTTCGGGGTGTGTGTTCCGCAGAGAGCTGAGACCTCGGTCCAGCGGCTCTTGTCCCGTAGGAAGACGGGGGGCGGAGACTTGACTTTCGGCTGAGCCGAATCTGATTGCGACGCAGGCTGTGACGCCGGGATCGCTGAAACAAAAGGCGCAGGAGCAGACGCCGGTGCGACATTTTGCGGAGCAGGAACAGCGGCTGGAGCAGCTGAAACGGATGGAGGTAAAGTCGAAGAAGCATCTTGCTTCTTCTTCTTAGACTTGGACTTTTTGCGAACCTCTGTGAACGGAGCAGGAGATTCTGGAACTAAAGGAGTGGAGTCGGAATCACTACCCGGCGGGGTAGTTTTCCGTTTGCATGCGGTGGAATCTACCGACATGCAGTTTGAAAAGGGGTCGACGTACTCGGATGGATCTGGAGACGCCGGAGAATCGGTTTGAAACCCTTGTGAAAGAGAGGCGACCTGAGGACGAGTGGACACTTGCTCTCGCAAGGATTCGATTTGAGCGAGAAGGGCTTCCTTCTCGGCTGCATATTGGGCTTCCAGTGATTGTTTTTCGCTGGACAACTGAGAGAAATCGAAAGCCAACTGGCTGTATTCAGAGGATGAGGAACGAGCGGATAGTTCCGCCTGTATGTGAGCGAAAAATTCCTGATTTTGAGAGAGCTGCTCCGGCGCATCGGTGATTATATACCAGGGGCGCGGGGAGTGCGGGCGGTGCTGTCGCGATGCTCGAATAATGATGCCGAATTTCCGGCCGTCGTGTTTATTTGGCGTAAACATCCTCCGGGGCGTTGAAAGCCTGCTTTCAACTTATTCTTCAAGCAGAAGGCAAATGCGGTTCAGCACTCGTCTGATGGTTCCTCTCTGTGTGCGTCTATCGGCGACTCTAGGCACACCATCAGCTCCAGGGTACAAATTGACTATGCGGCCTAGTGCCCATGACATTGGAGGCTGGCCTACTTCTTGGACCAGCACGAGGTCTCCAAGCTTTAAATCCAACTTTCTGCTTTTCCATTGGTATCGGTGCTGAAGTTCTGTGATGTACTCCGCTTGCCATCTTTTCCAGAAGCTTTGTTTCATTTGTTCAAGAAGCTTGAAGCGATTCAGCCTTCCTGGATTATCCTGAAGTAAGTCCGGACCAGGTATGGATGTCAGCGACCTGCCAAGGAGAAAGTGTGTGAGCGCTGTGGTATCATTAGGAGAGGAAAAAAAGGGGGAGAGAGGGGTCGACTATTTAGGATGGCCTTAACCTGAACAAATAGTGAGGAAAAGCTCCTCAAAAGTTAAGTGTGCATTGCCCATAATCCCTTTTATATGGATGGCAGATTAAATGCCAGCCTCTGCATAGCCATAGTAGTTAGGAGCGTAAGCAAGTCAAAACAAAAAAGGTTACATCCTGATCAGATGCAAACTCCAATACAGGTGCAGAATGTTTAATAAAAAATACAATGTTTCAAATCAAAAACATACTTAGGCTTACTCCTACATAAAAAATCTAAGAGGCAATCTAGCAGAAGGCATAATATATTCACTTACAGCCTCTAAGTGAACAAACTCAAGAGGCAACTTACACAAAATTAAGACCTAAATTGCAAAATAAAATAAAAATGGTTGAGCCGTGCATTGTGCCAAGTTGCAACCCCTGTGACAGTGAGCTCAGACATATTGTATAATTGCTATAATAAGACCTGCATGTAAGAGGCGATTGTGTGTATGTGTGAATATGAGCTATGTAAAATAGTGTTGTGAGTAAGTGATCACACATAACCTCCCCCCTGCTCTCAAGAGTCACTTGAGAGGCTATCAATGAAGATAGATACTAGGCTTCAGTCATCATAATATAAGTTTAAACTGATAGTTGATTTGTAAATTAAAGTATATGATTTACTATGTGACAATGTATTTATTTAATATTGTTATCTCATTTTGAGTGAACTGTATGTGTTCCTATGAGAATAAAAGAGAATTTATGTTACAGAATAATTCTGTTTTGCTAAATTATTTTGATTAAATTTTTGTTTGAATTTGTGTCTATATTTATTTGTGCCTGTAGGAATTTTATGCTCAGAATTGTTTCGAGATTTATTTAATCTACAGTTATTGTGAAATTTGTTTAATTTTAATTGGAAATTATCCTTAGATTTAGTTAAGTTCTGAACTTGGTTGCATGGAATTGAACCAGTAATCAAACAACCCAGCTTTGTGTTTTGAAGTCCCTCTGCACCATCCCTATTGTCTGTCTGACCCAAAGAAGAGGAAGGTGGGGGTGTGTTTTGTGTTGATTGTGAATTATGTTTGTGTTGTTTATGTTTGTGACTTGTTTGTTTATGTAATAAGGTGTTGTGTCGCCTCTTACATACCTTGCAACTGCCATATAAGTGACATTTAGAAATGATGTGGCCTGAGCGCAGGCAGTTCTGACACAGTTTATTATTTTTAACATGTGACCATCTTTCTCCTATGTCTAGGGACATGAACACCCTGCATTTATGAAGTGGGTGCTGGCCTTGGCAAACAACGCACGACTTGCAATTGTTTACTGAAATATAAAATGATTTCACATGATTAGAAGGTTCAGTATTGTGACAAAATTTATTATTATAAGATTTTTCAATCGTAGTCCTAGGCGGCAAAGGCTTATAGAATTTAGATCTGAACATGACCTCTAAAACATCAGCACGAGAGCTTGAAAAATCTTTAAAGTTAGCGAGTGAGGGAAGCTCTGATAAGCTGCCTTGATGTTCCTCCCACTTAACACGGGTTAATTGATCAAGCCTCTGGGTAGCTAAATGTATGATAAGGCTGTCCCAATATTCAGTGGGTTGACCTAAGGTCTTAAGTGCTCTTAAATTTTTAGTAATGTGGTCACCCAGGTTTCTAAGTGCCTTATCAGACTTACGCTGTATGGGAGTGATATTTAAAAGTGAATTAATATGGTAAAAAGTTAATTGCCGCTTATTATTATAGCGTTCGCAGAGCAGCTGCCAAGCACTTGAATAATTTAAATCGGAAACTTCAATATTCTGAATAATGCGGGCAGGTTCACCTTCTAAATAGGAATTTAAATAATAAAACTTATGCACTGGCTTTATACTAGGATTTTCAAGAATAAGAGATGTGAATGTGTCATGAAACTCCAGCCATTTAAAGTAGGAGCCATCAAATTTGTTAATCCTAATTTGAGGGAGTTTAAAACTAATGCCATTATGGTTACCGCTGCTACAACTGGAAGCCTTGTCAACATCAAGGACATCAGGCTTTGAGAGCTCTAATATTTGCTGGGCAGTAGCAATGCTTGTCTGTAAAGCATCCTCGATAAGTTCCCTCTCTTGAAGTTCATCAGCAAGTGACTCTTCATTGAGCACCTCTATTTGAGTCTGCAGCTGCTCAAATGTGGATGTTAGTTTCAAGAACTTACTAAGCTTTAAATTAAGTTTATTAACTTCAACTCGATCGGTTAAAGGAGAATTTAAGGTGGTTAAATAATTTTTAAAGTTGGTCAGTTGACCCTTAATTGAACTGCGTTTAACCTTTAATGCAAGAAATTCTTTAGAGTCTAACACCATTTTAATTTATTTAAAAAACAACACTCAGAAAGTCTTGGAATTAACACTTATTAATAAACAACAAAAATAAAGTTTTATTAATTGGAAAAAACGCTTACGCCCCTTGTATAAGATGCTGAAGCTGGCAGCTGGCTGTGCAGAGGCGAAGATGCAAGCAGAGTTTAGCGGGCAATGCTGGAATGCAATGAAAATTTGTGTGAGCAATTAGGCAGACCAAAATGCAATGGCAGTGCAGAGAAGGATTGAATTTGCAAATAACAGAATGGCTGAACTTATTGACTTAAAACAACAATGAACTAGAAACTTGTTATAAATATCTGTGCAATATTTATCTAAAATTGAAATTCTAATTATGAAATGTTTGAAATTAGGAAGTAACTTTTCATGAATATGTGAAATATGAATAAACAAACTTTGAAATTGAGAAACTAAGGTTTAAAACAACAAACCTTTTATGAATATTTGTGCAATATTCAGAACTTAATCTTAAGTATAATATATTATGTTAATATTTGAAATTGAAAAGACAGCCACTGTCTGAGGTGGTCAGTCCAGGAAATATGCTTTGAAAACTAAGCAATAAAAAATGTGTTGAAAAGACAACCACTGTCTGAGGTGGTCAGTCCAAGAAAAATATGCTTCAAAGCTAGGCAATAAATTGCAATAGACATCCACTGTCTGAGGTGGATTCTAAAATAAATATGCTTGAGAAGCTAGGCAATTAAAATTGCAATAGAGACATCCACTGTCTGAGGTGGAGTCTAAAATAAATATGCTTGAGAAGCTAGGCAATTAAAATTGCAATAGAGACATCCACTGTCTGAGGTGGATTCTATAAAAACATGCTTGAAGAGCTAGGCAATAAAATTGCATTGAAAAGACAACCACTGACAGGGTGGTGTCTAGGTTATAGACTAGGCAGCCGTTAAGGACGAGGCAGCCTTGCAAAATGAGGTGGGCCCCATACGCATTGGCGGGAAGTGTTACAAGGGATTAGGGATAATAATAGCTTGGCTCACAACACTCCCCTGGTATGTGGACGCGCAGAACACGTGGACGGCGATGGTGGCATGATTATGCCACGTGGCGGGCGCAGCTCATGGCGGCGGCGCTCAGAAAGGCCACGTGGGCCACGTTGTGGTGGCAGCGGCGGCGGCACTCGACGAGGCGTCGCGGCGCGGCGTGGCACCAAGGGACGCTGTCAGCGTCAAGCGGCCGGCCACAAAGGAGACTGCGGCGGCGATGGTAGTGGCGACGGCGCCGCCCCAGCAGCGGCGATAAGCGATGACGAAGGCAGCATCAGCGCACATGAATGCGCGTGGCGTGTCGTGGACGTCACACAGCCGGCCACAGGAGATTACGGCGGCGGTGAAGGAGGCGATGGCGTCACTCTACAGCTACGGCGGCGGCGGCGGCGAGCGCAGCCTCAAAGAGCGCACATGTGCGCAACGTGGCGGCGCGGAGCTCGGCGTGATGATGGCCCACCCGGGGGCGCCATATGCTGAAGCCGTAGGATGCCGAGGAAGAAAAACAATGCGTACGATCTTCAACTTTTGTATATTTTAACTTTACAAAAAAACAAGATAATTATAGATTTTACATATTCATGCTACTTAGTGATGACAAATGACGTGCGCTCTGTGTCGAAGCGCATTGGAAGAGAGAGCTGCTCCGGCGCGTCGGTGATTATATACCAGGGGCGCGGGGAGTGCGGGCGGTGCTGTCGCGATGCTCGAATAATGAAGGCCCAAATAGACTGTTGGAAACAAAACATCAAACCAAGGTGACCTTGCTAGTTTACAACGTGTTTCCAACAGTGAAGATGGCTGTTGACAACCAAATTACATGACCTTGGCGGGTTGGAAACGGCGGTGTTTAGAATCACAGACATACATCTACATAGACAACGCAAGTGCCACGATTTGTATTCGAACCAAGCGTGCCGACTTTTTAAGACCTATTGTGACGTCACAGCTGATATTTATTACTGGAAAATACAAAAAGATTCAGAGACACCGATACCGCCGATGAAATCGATTATTAAGACCGATATTGATATTCTTGACTCGATTTTCTAACAGACATACATACACGCATATTACAATACATATTAAATCTAGAGGCGACCAACCTTGACATTTGGTTGGGGTTCGGACACGCAAAGGACATGCATTTGCGTTATCTATGTAGATGTATGTCTGTGTTTAGGACTGTGTACGCTTGTTATTGTATATTTTACTATGTAACTATAACTATAAATGACTCGAGTTTTGTAGCTTTTTATCCTGCGTTTCAACCTTTCCTTCTTTGTATCCTCAATTGCATACAAAACTGCCATCGCGAAGATGTTATCAACGCGAGAGATCAGAGCACACTGTGATCAGAGTCGCTCGTGACCACGGGGTCTGAAAAGACACCGAAACGTCGAGTCAAAATTTAAAATGTAAATATACGCGATAAATCCGGTTAAAAAGTGTTTTATTTAATAGTATGAATCGCGAAAACTTAAGACAATATTATAGACAGTTTTTTTCGATTGTCATCATTATAGTGCGATTATTATATTTATAGACCAAGAATTGCTTTGATCAGTTAATTCTTTGAAATTTAGGAGATTTAGTTTTAGTTATTAAGAATATATTGTAAAAAATATTGTGGGACGCTTATAATATAAAAAATTTGAGGTACTGGTGGGTAACTAATTTTATTTTGTACCCAGAGATTATATGGCCAATGAAGCTGAAATGAGCGAAGACGAGATAATACATGTGTTTATTTATCAATGCATTGTTTATTGGGTTGAAATTACTCATTGAAATGCTGAATGCATGCTCTAAAAATCTGATCTGAATTTCTGGATTAAAAAAAACCCACAATTTGATGTATTAAGTAAGCTAGTAAGCCATTTATGTAAGTCCCAATGTTAATTACTAATGTTAATTACTAACATGTTACTTAGTAACACTTTCTTTTTTTGTCCAAAGTTGTAAAACTTTGAAAACGCAAAAGTTTTACTGTATTTCTTCACAACAGATTTTCTGTGCTTACGTGTTTTGAATTGGGTAAAATAAAATAGAAAATTATAATTTGTCCTTATATATTTTTTTGTCCGTATTGTCCGCAACTTAATTCTTCTTTTATTGATTGTTATAGATAACATTGATAATTTTAAAAACAAACTTGTATTTTGCCATTACTAAATGCT
Source organism: Stenoptilia bipunctidactyla (assembly GCA_944452665.1). Taxonomy (NCBI): domain Eukaryota; kingdom Metazoa; phylum Arthropoda; class Insecta; order Lepidoptera; family Pterophoridae; genus Stenoptilia; species Stenoptilia bipunctidactyla. Next base: position 8,978,255 of record OX101748.1, on the reverse strand, counting down.
ATATCCTTGTAACTTATCCAAGTAATACAAAATTGAAAAATTTGGCTTAAATAAGCAAGAATTTCGGTTATCACTTGTGTGTGAGATATGAACAAAAACTGTTTGATATATTGTATCTACAAAGTAGTGCAAATCAAAATATTATAGAGATTTGACAAAGTTACTTTTTTGACATAAAGGGGTCATTGATTTTTAAGTTTTGAACATATTGTATTTTACGATGTGTTACTAAAGTGCGTTCGGTTTGAAATAGTAAGTAAGCGATGGTGGCTATCAATATATATAAAACTGTTCCGTTACTGACTGAGTGACTGAGGTACTGAGGTACTGAGGTACTGAGTGACTGAGTGACTGACAGACAACGTACAGCCGTAACTACTGGGCGTAGAGAGCTGAAATTTAGAACATACATTCTTTAGGGGATGTAAGGGTGCACTAAGGAAGGAATTCCCGAAATTCCTACGGGAACGGGAAATATAGGACTTTTTAGTTTGTATGAAAAATCTTATTCCTTGAGTACACCGATGTGAAACTTGGTGTAGAGGTTTTTCAATGTGTGTCTGGTTGTGTTATGAAAGGAATTCCCGAAATTCCCACGGGAACGGGAAATATATGATGTTTTAGTTTGTATGAAAAAATCCCATCCCTTGAGTGCACGGATGTGATACTTGATATAAAGGTTCCTCAATAAGTGTCTGTTTGTATTATGGAAGGAATTCCCGAAACTCCCACGGGAAGGGGTTGGACTTTTAGTTTGTATGAAAAATCTTATTCCTTGAGTGTACGGATGTGATACTTGGCATGAAGGTTCTTCAAAGAGTTACTGGTTATGCTACGAAAAATATTCCCAAAACTCCCACGGGCACGGGAAATATATAATTTTTAATTTGTATGAAAAAAACTTATTCCTTGAGTGTATGGGCGTGATACTTGGTATAAAGGTTCTTTCAGTGGGTGTCTGGTTGTATAGTTTCTGAAAATTCCACGAAAAGGGTAGTTAAGCGCATACGAAGTTGCGGGATAAAGCTAGTTACAAATAAATCGCTTAATGGCCAAGATATTGAAAACAGCACATTTTATGTGATGCGATCTAGCATTAACCTGCATTGACAGCATTCATATACCAAATTTTTGCGTTTTTTAATTCGGAATATTTCATTAGCGCACCTTAAATGCTTTCATTTTTAAACTTTATCTCTACGTAGATATACCCTTTATGTATATTTTAACACATTCTCGCTTTATTATTAAAATAATGGCTATGTTGTACAACAAAGTACATAATATATAAAGCTATACCTATAAAGTAGCTCTTTTTGGCTAATGATTTAGGGATGAAAAATTCTAGTGTTGACCAAGAAGTTGGGTATAGTGAAGTGATATAGACATGCTTAGATGTAACCACTTAATATCAACCTTAACCTATATATAATATTTAGATTAGTTTTTTTCTTAGTTAAGGAATATATTTTTTAAAGTATCGTGTATCTTTTTATTTGAAATAGCTATATCCAGCTATAGATTTAGAAATATAGAGTCTAAGTTGCATTTTTGTTTAAATTGAACATGAAGAAATATAGGGTTTTAACAGCACGTATGTGTATGCGCTTATTCACTTCGAATATTGTACAGATCTCAAATAAATGAAAGATTTTATATAATGTACCATTGTGTTTTATTCCATTGAATTTATTTTATAAGCTATAAGAAGCTGTAAATTATGTAAATATCCTATTACTTTGTAAGTTATTGGTAAACTATTTGCATAAACCGTTGTTTTTTTTTGAAGTTTTTATTTATGTATATTTTTATATTAATATCTAAACGGACGATTCGTTATTGTTATCGCCTCAAAAATATAAGTAAAATTTATGAGAATATTTAGGAAAAAAAAAATATAACTTGTTTGTGTTTATCTAATTACAAAATATTGAAGAATGGTTTATACAAATTATGTTTACGTTTATGTTTTCGCAATGAATTGTGATAAACAAATACATACCTACTTGAAATATTAAAGTATTTTAAGTGTGTTCAAAAGACTGGATTTTATACCAAAAAGAAAATAAAAAGGTTTCACAGATCTCATGTTTTTCATTTCGATTCTGTAAATATTAAGGTATCCCATAATTCTAAGAACACAAGTAGATGAAAATATACAGGGTGGCGTGATACTCATTAGCGTAATAAAATTATGGGTGAGACTGTTGGCTTATCGTTGCGTGTAATTAAATTGCATTTAGCCCTTAGCTTAAGGAGTATTCTTTCTTAAATTTTTCAAAAGGAGCAAAACAGTTTGAGAATATAAAAAAAAAAATTTTTTATTTATTATAAGGGCTAAATGTTTTTTTATTCAAGTTTTAATGACGCGACTATAATATCCTGTTTTAGTATTCTTGTATGAATTTCAGATCATTTTAAACACAACAAATTAATATAAATAAATAAATATTTCTGACACTCACAGCATTATCTAGCCCAAATTAAGGTTCTTGAAGAACTTGTGTTATGGATACTAGTTAACTGATATACTTAAGAAATATATAAACGTCCATGACCTGACGATTAATATCAGTGTTCATCACACAAATATCCGTCGCCGCCGGGATTCGAACCCAGTACCTCTGGCATAGAAGGCAATGTACGTTACCCCTACGCCAGCCGGTCGTCAAACAACTAAGATGGACGCCAACAGCGCCAAAGTCTGTCCTTTGCCTTACTTATTGTCATAGCGTAACATAAAGCTACCTGGAAACTGTACCTACTCTCTTAAACTGAAAGGGTAATTGTTCGGCATCAAATGAATTCTAGGAATCAAAACACTTTCCCCGGCACATAAACCGGTTGAAACTTCTGCCTTAATTATGAACACTTTCAAGATTGTACTACCTAGCACGAGACTTTCGTAAAACAATGGATTATGTCTACAGCTGGACGTCTAATGGACTAGTATATTTGCGCAAAAAACAAGGTGACCCATACATTTTAGTGAAAAGTGAAGCCCAATTACAACAACTGAAAAATAAGTGACTAGTTAAAATTTCTATTATAGTCAATCCTATGTACATTAGAACTATAACACAAACAAACCTAGAAATAAGATATAATTTAGATAATAACACAAATCACACAAAACTAAACTCACACACACTTTACACATTCATGTAGGTACACCCCACACACAATCGTATTTATCATTGACACCGAAAGAAAATTTATCTTATCAAAAACTAAAACCATCACGTCAAAAAATTCTAAAATTAACCTTCACCAGTGTTTTATAATAGCTAGTAACATTTCTCTAGAGTCTTCCTACATATTAAAACTATATTCATTCGCCATACGTATTAGAGACCCATATAAGAACATCGAATTAATAAACCATACTGCTCATTTTAATTTCAATTATGAATAGTCGACAATTGAGTGATGATATCGATGGGACGTGTCCGGTCCGGTGTAAAGTTATTTCAGATCCAAGGTCCGTTACAACCGAACTTGAAACGATGAAATCAAAAAACCAAAATTTTAACATTATCTCGGCTAATATCAGAAGTATTAATAAAAATTTTGACAATTTCTTAATATATGTTACAAGTTTGAATACAAACATAGACATAATTGTTCTTTCAGAATGTTGGTGTGACGAATCTTCAACTCCACCTTTGATAGACGGCTATAACATGTTTTTTACCAAACGAAGTTATAATCAAAATGATGGGGTCATTATGTATATCAACAGTAGCATCAAACATTCTGTCCTAGAGATAGAATTAAGTGAAGCTAATTGCCTAGCAGCCAAAATAGAAAACATGACAGTTATAGGATTATATCGCCCTGCTGCCTTCAAAAATCCACACACATTTCTAGATTCACTGGATACTCTTTTGACAACCACTAGATCGAGAAATATAATACTTACTGGGGACGTCAATATAGACACGTTAGATAACAAATGCCCAATAACACGAGAGTATTTAGAAATCATTGGATCTCATGGTTTGCTTAACGTTATCGATTCTCCAACTCACGGTCGTACATGCCTAGACCACTTTATGTGTAAATTAGTCTCATCTGCCCAGTGTTTTGTTCTAAAAACTGACTTAACTGACCATGACCCTATTTTCTTAAGTCTTTCGAGTTCCCTTGCACCAACAACATCGTTCAATGAATCTTTTACTAGAACTAGAATAGATTATGTAGCATTGGAAGAAGCAATCAAATCTCACGATTGGGAACCGTTTCTGTCACTAAAGGATACGAATGAGGCGGCAATCTTGTTAACTGAAACTCTGCAAGAGCTGATATTGCGAAACACTTCCATTAGAACCCTCAGTAAAAGAAAACGTCCTCTAAAACCCTGGATAACTGTAAGTATAATAAGATGCTTTAAAACTCGAGATAAACTACACAAAAAATGTAAAGCGAATCCTCAAAATATTGAACTAAAAAACCATTACATCAAATATCGAAACATATGCAATGAAACTACAAAATATCTTAAATATAACTACTATAAGGAAAAATTTGACAGAAACTATAAAAACAATAAAGCAACATGGGAAACGGTTAAGGAGCTGTGCAATATAAAACACCAACAGGCAGACGCCTCGCACCTACTAAATCTGACAACATCACCACAAGAGTCTCTGGACACTGTAAATCATTTTTTTACAACCATTAAAGGAGAAAATTTAGCAACAGATATACTGAATAGAACGAAGTCGAATATCTCAAACCTAATCCAAAAACCAGTTTCTTCAAATAGTTACGATTCCATGTGCTTACTACCTACGGATTATATTGAAATTGACAAAATTATTCTTAACCTAAAAAGTAAAAGCGCCCCAGGTATCGACTCCATATCGACAAAAGTTTTAAAAAACTCACACGCTGTTTTGTGTACAATAATTGCCCACCTTTGCAATTTGAGCTTCACTAACGGGACTTTTCCAACTGTTTTTAAGAAAGCGGTTGTCATACCAATCTACAAGGGTGGCGGTATGGATTCAGTATCGAACTACAGACCAATATCGTTACTCAGCACAATTAGTAAAATCATTGAAAAGGCATTTAATAACAGACTTATAAAATTCTTGGAATCTAGGAATATTATATCTGATACACAATACGGTTTTCGAGTAAATAAAAACACTGAAGATGCTGTGTCACAATTGTCAGAACTGGTAACGAAAACACTTGATGTAGGGGAAAGATGCGTTGGAATTTTCTTAGATCTAAAAAAAGCGTTTGATACCGTCTCTGCACCGCTGCTGTTGGCTAAGCTGGAAAAAATGGGTATACGTGGTCCCGCATTGGAATGGCTTACAGACTATTTAACCGAACGTAATCAGGTGGTTAGAGTGAATAACGCATTCAGTAAAAGTTCAACAATAACATATGGAATTCCCCAAGGAAGTACATTGGGCCCCTCTCTTTTTCTGGCTTATGTCAATGAACTTTGTTGCTTGAAACTTGAAAACGGAAGTGTTCTGTCTTTTGCGGACGACACCGTTCTCATATTTAAAAACAAAACGTGGTCGTTGGTGGAAAAATCTGCAAATGAAGGGCTCAGAAAAGTTGTTGAATGGCTAGATCATAATTTACTCACCATAAATCTTCAAAAAACAAAATATATCTGCTTTAAAATCTCTGCAGCATCAAATCCACCTAATAACTTCACTGTAAAAGTTCATGTATCGGAATGTAGTTCACAAGATAAATGCGATTGTAAAGTTCTAGAGCAAGTTGACAGCCACAAATATCTGGGAGTAATAGTGGACAAGAACCTAAATTGGCAACCGCAAATAGAAGCTTTGGGTAAAAGAATTCGTAAACTCCTTCCTATATTCAGGACCCTTAGACACGCTGCAGATCCCGAACTCATAACCAAGATTTACCTTGCTCTCTGTCAATCAGTCTTGACCTATTGCATTACTGTCTGGGGTGGAGCCACTGCGACCTCCCTCTTGGTATTAGAGAGAGCACAGAGAGCTGTGATCAAGGTTATGAACTTTAGGCCCAGACGATACCCAACGAAAAAGTTGTATGAGGAAACACAGTTGCTCACCGTCCGACAACTCTTTATATTCAACTCGGTTCTCCGCCACCACAAACATATAAATCCCAATCAGGCTCACTCAAGTAAACGGAGATGCCGTACTCAGGTGCCCATCTTTAAAACTATGTTCACTAGAAATCAATCATTTTACATGAGTCCATTCCTATACAGATATATAAATGACAAAATAAATATAATTAAACTGAATAGAACCCAACTAAAAGCATCTCTCAAGTGTCATTTAATTCCTTTGAGTTATGACGAAACGGAAAATATTCTGAAAACAATTAAGTAAGACGAATTAGATAAAAACTTCACTACAGACATACCACAATTACGAACACACACACACACACACACATACAAAACACTTCTATACACATACACAACACACACATAAGAATATAAAAATCAATAACTTGTGTTAATAATGAAATTAAATGCTTTGTTTATTTTATTAATTTTATTATATAGATATAACTTTAGTTTTTAAATTAAATTATTGTACAATATATTTCAATGTATAAAGATATGTAAATATTATAATTTTAGTTCCCTACGGGGAGATCGCTGACTCCTAAGACACAGAGTATTCTAGTTTAGGAGTCAGAGTCTTCGAAATGATCTTTGTATATCTCTTTCTGGAAAATAAAATTTATTATTATTATTATTACTCACGAATAATCTGCGCTTTATCACTATTCCTAGTACCTAATGCCAGTAAACTGAAATAAATAAATGCCATATACCGGATTTCTGTGCGATCAAGATCTAAGTATATGTATTTGAAACATAGTACCTATGAGCTGTTTTTCCTCCTGGTATTCCTGCTAATCCTAACAGAATTTCTACCAAAGTACTATTAACAATAAGGCAGACACAGTCAAATAACAATTTTTGCTCGGATGTCATATTTGAATCTCTGTTTTCCGAAGTTTCTAATAGTACTGCAGGATTATAGTTAGTTTCTGAAGTGGAATCCCTATTAAAACTTTCGAATAGCTATCAACACTGATTTACGGATAAGCTCAAATATAAAATCTATACGGTCTACGCCTTATAAGAGTAAACCTAAGTATCTACCTAATTTAAAAAAATAAACTCAATAACGGAAAATATAATACCTACCTACCTACTTACTTGAATAAACCTATTTCTGATGATAACTAATCTAAACTCAATAAATAAGCAAAATCCCTAAAAACTTATACCTATACCAATGACTAATCCTACCTAACAGAAGTATTTTAAAATATATACCTACGACTTATAGAAATAAAACTAAATAACTCAACCTTAACCCTTTGTGGCGTGTACGCACGCCTTAGATCAATCAAGGTCAATTGATTGACGATTGTCAACGTAAAAGTTAATGTTAGCAAGATTGATATTGAGATAGAAAGCTTTTGTAACAAGAAGTGAGGAGATGTTCAAGCGATTATTTATAACATTTTATCTACAAGTAATATTTTATCTTCGTGTAATATAGTGTATATTAACAACACGGCGAATTTAATTTCACACCGCAATCAATCCAGGCTCACACCCTCCTTCAACTTCATTGGTGATCCCGACGTGATCCACGTGTTCGCTTTGAGCCTCTGGTGTTGGATTATTCTAAGCCGCCAAGATATGGCATAAAGGTATTGTGTTTATGCGACGCTAAAACGCATTATTTGTATAATGCATTTATTTACACAGGAAAGTCTGCAACAATTAGAAGAGGCGAGCTTTCAATACCTACGCAAACTGTATTGCAATTGGCTGCACCTATAATGAAAACTAATAGAAATATCACAGGTGACAACTTGTTAACAAGCTGAAAGAACATGGTTTGACTTTTTGTTGTTTTTCCGCATTGTTCCAACATAGTGTCGTTTGGTTTCAAATTGAGCCAAATCCAAAAATCACTTTTTTTTAACTGACCACACCATATTATTGAACTTCAAAAGAGCTTTATTACTGTGCTATCAAACAAATATATTTCAACGTAAATTCAGTGAAAATTGAACCTTAAAACGACATGTCTTTTCAAAATAATTCAAATACAAAGAACTTTGACATCAAACTGATTCAAATACACATCAGCCTATCAGAGCCGCGCATTTCGTATGAAGCGTCAGCCGTTGTTTTTTCAGTTTGAATTCATCGTTTGTCGCGATAAGTTTTTGTGCGTTGTTTTTATTGAATAAATATTAAAATAATGGATGAAGATTCTAACAGAATAGATGAAACTGCTCCAGAATATTCACGGAAGCCGCCACAACAAAAATCCAACTGGGAATCGACACGTAAAAAGGAAAACAGGTAACTTATGCTCGTATTACAGAACGAGACTTAATACTCATTTCACGTAAGCGTTGTTCACCAGCTGATTCTTGACTTGAGCTTCAGTCTTATTACAAAACAATTATCAAAACCAGATTACCTGAAACTAGTTTCAAATATCTGACTCAGTTGATACTGGGTTTTCTTTGAAAAAAAATTTTTCCCATTACATTTAATAAAAAAAACTAATGGTCTGTTACGTTATACGCAACGTTTAGATTACAATGTCTTATAAATTGCGTTAAATTCTATATGATATATGACAAAATTGTCAATGTTTTAAATTATTTATCTGTTTTTCGATAGAAGCAGTACGGTTAAATTATAACTGTCGCTTCTTTTTACTATGAAAATATATTTATATTTATCACTCAAAAATAAAACGAAACGTAAAACAATCTACAGCCCCATCAATATTAGGCAATCCGGCCAGGTACCGAATTGCCCTAAATTATTAAATTGAGTCCAGACATTTTGCATAATCGGGCCAATATATTAGATCTAGTTTTTATCTAAGCCACAGTTCACAACAACACAAACTTAATTTGAAGTACGCTCAAGTATGGTAGAAAGCACACTCAAGTGAATACAGTTGTGAAACTAGTTTCAATCATTGGCATATGCATAAGAAAAGTTCTATAATAAGCGTGAACACAGTTCAAATCATTTAGTACTCAAGTGATATCTGATCATTGAATCTAGTATTAGGCAACGTTTTGTAATAAAGAAAGTCGTTGATACTAGTTTCAAAACTAGTATCAATACATGAGTACTATTCTGTAATACGACCGTTACATTTCTACTTTGCATCGAGGATTAGGTAAGATAAGTAAATATGCAGGGGTTGTCAACCCGTTCAACTTAATTTAATAATTAAAACTTTAATTTCTTTGCTTTTTAGATAGATACTTACTAATAGTAAGAATTATGAAACCAGCTTATTATTATACAATAAATTAGTGTCTATTTTCATTGTCGAGTATGTAAGGTTTTACCCACCTTTATAAGGTTTTAAAAACCTTTTACCCGACTGAAAAACCAAGGGTAATGTTTTTCGTGGGTATTAATGTTTGTATTATGTTTATTTGTATGAGTTTAATCAATGGTAGTATTTAAACGCAAACAATCCGAATTCCCATCAAAATTACTGATTTCGCATATACTCTACTAATAAAAATTATAGTACTTAATTTATTTAAAAAAATAACTGAAAATTTGCTATTAACTAATTTAAAATCTTGTTTTAGGTACAGACCGAAGTCATTGCCTTATATCAAGATTCCTTGTAATCACTATTCAAAATCATACCACTGCGTATCTCTGAGAAAAAATGATATAATTAGATTTCATAATAATTTTTATAAGTCTACTTCAAAAATAGACCAAGACAACTTTATTTTAATGCACGTGGATGTTTCAACAGTCAATCGCAGGCATCCTAAAACAGGAGTTGGCAATAAAAAAAATATGAGCGTTGTTTATATGGCTCGTAGAAGAAACAGTCGAATACCAGTGTGTAAAAAAACGTTTTTGAGCATATTAGGCTTAAAACCAAACAGGGTCACTAATGTCATACATAGGTATTTTAAAAGTGGTGGAGTTCCAGCTAAGGAAAATCGTGGAGGTAATCGCAAAGCTCGAGCCTTTTCACCAATAATAGAGTCTATAAAAGACTTTATCAAGAAATTTAAACCTATAGAGGTTCATTATTGTCGTTCTAAAACGAAGGCTCGTCAATATCTACAATCGCACCTGAGCATCAGCAAAATATACAAAATGTACATTGCACAATGTGCAGATGAATTTAAGAAAGTAAAATCTACATATTTCAGAAAGATCTTTCGAACCTGTTTTAACATAGGTTTTGGTCGGCCACAAACAGATGTTTGCTCGACATGCCTTACGTTATCTGAGCAAATCAAAAACGAAAAATGCGCATTCAAGAAAGTTGAGCTGATGACGCAGAAAAGGGTTCACAAGTTGAGAGCCAAAGCCTTTTATAAACTTTTGAAGGAAAAACGAGATGATTTATTAATTTTTAGCTTCGATTGCCAAATAAATCAACCTACTCCTAAACTGCCAGACCAAATAGTTTATTACTCTCGACAACTGTATGTATACAATTTTGCGATAGTCGTAGGTGACTCAAAGTCGACACTTAATGCCGATAATGTTTTTATTTACACCTGGAACGAAGATTTTCTACCTAAAGCTTCAAATGAGATAGCAAGTGCGGTGTTCCATTGCCTCAATAATGAGATTGAAAAACATCCAACTGTAACGACTATAAGACTGGTAGCAGATGGATGCAGCGGGCAAAATAAAAATTCTACCTTATTGGGAATGATCTCCAAATATCTAATGGACTATGCACCAACTAGGATACAGAAAATTGAAATAGTGTTTCCAACTCTTTTTTGCCTGCTGATCGCGTATTGAGCAATCAAATCGAAAAAGAAGTCAAAAAAATTGAAATAATTGAGAATCCACAAGGCTACTACGACATTTTTCAAAGATATGAAAAATTAAAACTTGGAGAGGATGTCGATGTATTTGATTGGAAAGGAGCTTCTACTTTGGTTTTAAAAACAACAAACTCTTTGCATTTTTCCATAAAAAAATGCAAGAGGTTTTTTATTAAAAAAAATAAAACAAAAAGCAATGCCGTAGTAAGAGGAGAAGAGACTTACAATAATTCACAAAATAAGTACCAACCCATAACTAGAAAGGAGAAAACAATAAGTCAAATTTGATAAACCCACACGTTTCTGTTAAGTATGAAAAACTGCAGGATGTAAAAAAGCTGTTAATAACCCATTATGGAGAAAGCTGGGAAGATTTACCAGAACTACAATATTATAAAATGGTGTTTGAAAAACACTCATCTCAAAGCCTGCCCGGAGTAGTAGAAGAGTCTTGTGAAACTATGGATTAGTGATCTATGTTCGTTCTATAGTTTTCAATTAAGTTTTTATTGAATATATAAGTGCCATTAGTAAAGGAGTGAGCATATTTTTGTTTTTCGTGATTGTTTTAATTTATCAATATTTGTTCCTGTTATACTTTTTTGAAGATTTTTATTAGAGAAATTAAACTACGTATTTAAATGCAAGAGGTGAAAATATTTTTGTTTTTGATGATTATTTTTGTTTGTGATTATTTCTGTTATTAATTTTTTAAATATTTTTATAAAAAAGAGGCAAATAAAGCATAGTTAAAAGCACAATATAACAGGATATTTGTAAATATCTTTGGTCACAAGTAAAACTATATCGATGTGAATAAAGACTGATTTTTATGATGATTATTATTGCATGTTTTATTTCAAAAGATTTATGACCCCTTTATTTCTATTTGGTCAGTGTCAAAGTAAGTCAAATCCAATAAGGTATTCATCAAACTAAGTTATATCCATGCTATTGAATATCAAATGAATACAAATCCATCACTTAATATCAAAGCAAGTCATATCCAAATTTATTTTAAAGAAAATTGATCTTTTTTGTTCAAGACATAATGATCAAATTACTAAAAACAACATAAAATACCCGTTATTTTTTTCATTCAAAATTTTATATTTGACAGTAGTAGGCAACATTCTTAAACAGAAAATGTCATTTTACCAACAATACCATCAAGTGGAGTTGACTTTCTTTGAAACCAAACGACACTGTATAATGCATTTATTTACACAGGAAAGTCTGCAACAATTAGAAGAGGCGAGATTTCAATACCTACGCAAACTGTATTGCAATTGGCTGCACCTATAATGAAAACTAAAAGAAATATCACAGGTGACAACTTGTTAACAAGCTGAAAAAACATGGTTTGACTTATGTTGGAACAATGCGGAAAAACAAAAGGGAGGTTCCAAAGGAGTTTTTGCCACATAAAACGCGTTCCGAACGGTCATCTATATTCGGTTTCAGCGTAGTCATGATTTCAACGATGCACCATAACAAAGCAGTCGTCGAAATTAGTGGTAAACCGGAGATCATTTCCTTATATAATGATACTAAAGATGGAGTAGATGCCTTAGACCAAAAATGCGCCAATTATTCGGTAGCAAGAAGAACCCAAAGATGGCCATGCGTTATATTTTCAGCTATTATGAACATTTCGATGGCAAATGGTCACATCTTGTGGACAGCAGCAAATTTAGAGAAGCGTCTGAAGAGAAGAAAAAACATAAAGCTATAGGAATTGAGTTAGTCAAACCATTTGTACAAGAAAGAATGAAGGAAAGTTCAAATTTTTCGTTAGACCTAAGAACAAGGATACAAAAGTTTTTGAAGGAAAGCAAAAAGGATGAGGATGAAAATATAGCAACTGATGACTACCAAACAAGTCGCAAGAGAGGCAGATGCTATTTATGCGATCGTAAAAAGGACGTGAAATGTACTTAAAAGTGTAGCAACTGTTTATTATTTATATGTAAAAACCATATCACCAAAAACGTAACGTGTACCAAATGTGAGACTTACAAAGCTAAAAGTGCGTTGATTTAGATTGTCATTTTTTTATTTTTAGGTGATCTCAAAAGAAGTTCCTTATAAATAAGAGTGCGTAAAGTTCATACCTATAATTTAATTAACGAAAACTAGAGTAAAGATAAAAATAAATAAAACAATATTATTTGTGATAATAATTTTAAAGAAAGTTTAATACTATTTAGTTGATAAGATGTTGATTAATAAATAAAAAGATTTTTTTTAAATATACTTACTTGTAGTTTTAATGGAATAAATTGAAAAAAATAGGGGTCACTTTTCACACTCCAGCTAAGGGTTAAGCTGTACTTAGTAAAAACTAAAAGGAATAAAAAGGTCGCACTGAAAAGCACGGTTTAGAATTGCAAGTAACAGAAAACATACAATTTATAGAATGCTAATAAGAACAAACTCTCGCCACTTGATGACTTGCAATTCTAGGTAAGTATACGAAGTTATTTAAAATAATGTTTACTTATATTCTGGTTTTTTTATTTTAATAAACTCGACAGAAATGTAAAATTACAATGTCAAAGCTAAACGATTTTGTCTGGCGTCATTATTACAACTTTTATTTTGTACTTTCTTTTTATTATGCGAATATTGCATGGCATAACTAAATTATGTATGTAGGTATACTAATGTAACATGGTAATTTTAAATACATACACATACTCAACTTCACGCCTGTATCCCGTATGGGGTAGGCAGAACACCAGAGGTAATAAAACCATCTGATGTCACGTTTGACAAATTAGGAGGCATTATAATAGTGAAGAGAGACTATTGCAGTGACAGGGGGTCAGCCTATCGCCCACAAAAAAAAAGCCTCCCATAACACCTCGGTCCCTTAACTGACTTTTACAGTATGCCCGGGAAGAGAAGCCGCTGGCACATTCTATGTTTTTCTTTCGCTCCCAGTCCAGCATAGAAGCAATGTAATAGAACATAATTTTAAATATATTTAGGTAAACTCTTTTACCTAATTTATTGATCTTTGGACAATGGTGTAAAAAACTGCCTACTTTTTCCACTAGAGGCGCTGATTGACGCAAAAGAGCTGTCAAATACCATCGTTAAAGTTAATTTTATAGTGATTTTTCACAAAATAAAAAAAACATAGATTTTATAGAAAATGGACACCATACTTGTCCCTTTTACTTGCGAAAGTTGTGGATGTACTCGATTTAAACTTTTGTGGAAATTTACATATTAAGGACCACATTTTCCACATTGTGATTCAGAAAAAGAAAATATATAGGTAGATTTACTGTAGAAAATAACACTGAAGAACTGTCAAGCGTATGGAGCGACATCTATTTAGAGCTTTTCGTTTTCTTCCCCATTGACAGTGAATTTATGCTTGAATCTTGATTACCGCTTAAGTAAATTACTTGTGTAATTGTTTTAGTGTCTCCAACAACACCGCAATTACGGTAGGTACCGTAATTTTGCCGGGATACTACGAGCTGCGTACGAGTACCTAACTTGTAATCTTTGTTTATTTTTGAAAACTTGTTTTTTACGAAAACAGTGTGTGAAAAATACTTAAACATGAGAAAACAATGGTTAGTGGTGACGAAAGTGATAGTGATGGCCCATCAACGCCAAAGAAACAAAAAACTAATAGTTTAAAGGTAAATAAGTATAAACAACACTTTCGACCAGAATGGTTAACTCTAAAAGACTTTTCATCTTGGTTGAATGAGTATCCAAAAGATCCGTGTAAAGCGATGTGTGCTTTGTGTGAAGCGACTATAAGGTACTGTTGAAATCAGTGTTCTGAAAAGACACAAAGAGTGTGATTCTGAAAAGACATAAAAAAAAACAAAGGGTATTAGCCAACAGCCGTCCATTTCGGACTTGTTTGATAAAATTCCGTCAACAGCCGATAAAAAAATTAAACGAGCAGAATTAAAATTTGCGACGTTAATGGCAGAGCATAAAATCTCACACTCTGTTTTTGGGAAGGGTGACGTTGGTTAAATAAAACGTATTTTAGTTTCACTCAGTCTATAATTTATAGTTCATTAATCACAATTATTTAACACACATAAAGTAGATACAATTAGTCCTTATCAGTACATAGTGTTAAGGGAACTTAGTTGGGCGGTGCTCCGCAGACGACTGGCGGCTCTACCGCTCGATACATTCGTTTAGGGTTGCTGACTTTGCTTACAACGTATGACCGCTACATCACACCCCTTCTTTTTAAAACATTTTTTGTCAAAAAAAAAAAATTTACACAAAAATAAAAATGAATATAAAACTTGTAAACAAACATTCTGCCTCTCATAGGCGACATTTAATTAATTATATTGGAAAGATACAATAAAACCCAAAAAGATTTTTAACCATTTCTATCATCTGTGACCCACATAATATTATCTAAAATTAAACTTACTATAAAAGTGTACAATGCAACGTTGATTCATCGGAATTGCTGACTCTATGTCTACATACAGGTCACTGGTCAATAGGAACTGGCATCGCATACCAACGCTTTTACAATCTATTTATAGAATATGTTAAGGCGATGCTTCGTACAACTTTGTTCCTGTAATTAAATAATTTTTAAAATTAGCACTAAGTAGTAGTTACTTAGTAACAGCAATTTACTCTACTCGGTCTACCATATTGTATAAAATGAAATAAAAGCGAATTATTCAGTTAACTTAATCAATATTTAACATATATGAATATGAATTATTTTGAGAAGAAAAAAATCTATAATAGGAAAATAAACTACATTTTTGCGGACACCTGTTTTTCAAGGGCCGACTTGAGGTAGTTAATCTAACTCACTACGTATATATTAATAAAATATTTAAGGGTATATTGCCCGAGAGGCCGGTCTGCAATAAAAAAATAACGCCCTTTAGGACCCACCTTGCCTCCTCTCGCGACAATAGCCAACAAGCTCCTTCCTCAACCTCAGGCGGTGACTATACCGTGCCATTTGCGTCATTAGCCGCTTTCCATATGGCTCTTATTCTGTTATCCATCCAGCTACGAGAGTTTTTACGACATTTTTGAATGCAACAGTATACGAAACTTAATGCCATCATTATGAACATTGCGAACAAGATTGCTCCATAGAGCTTAAACTGCGTTATCACTTCGCTATTACTGGCGTTATTTGCACCGTTTTGTGCTATAATAATTTCTTCTTTTTTACTACTCGTTGTGCCCATTTTGAGTTGAAATATCACAAGCTACTTTTTGTAATTGAAAACTTTAAATGATTAACAGACGATTACAATTAACTGTTTACACTATGGGGCAAATTAATATGATAAATAACTGAAAACTGAAACGAATCTAGTTGAACACGGAATCCGCAAATCCCACCGGCTGCTTAACTGCACGGCCACTGCGCGTGGTGCGAGTCTTAGGCGGTTGCGATTTTTGAACCTGTGGAATTACATTAATAAATTTTTGACTATTCGCACTACTATTATTAAAAAAATCACTTTCTTTATTTGCAAGTTCATAATTGGCTTCAGTTTCATTTAAACAGTAAGCGGGTTTTACTCTATCTATAGAAACGGTTGTTTGACGGCCTCCTATTTCGATTTTCATAATCTTTGGTGCTCTACTTATTACCAGATACGGTCCACTGTAACTAGGCATCAATGGTCTTTGCACTAAATCATTTCGTACGAAAACATGACTACATGATTTCAAATCCTTGTGAACAAAAATTTTTCTAGAATCGCTATTTTCTCGTGTCTGGGGCCGCAGGCTTTGTATAATTTGGCGTAATTTACTTACGTATGTTTCGTCCGATATTCCTAAATTCGTGCGATCGACATAAAAATCACCAGGTAGGCGTAACGTTTGACCTAACACCAATTCAGCTGCGCTGACGCCGCTGTCGCTTCGACATGCTGCACGCAGCCCCAGCATGACCGTAGGTAGTTCATCAACCCATGATCCATCTTGATTTTGTAACAAGCGGGCTTTTAAAGCGACCTTCAGAGAACGATGTAGTCTTTCTACCTTGCCGTTACTTTGGGGATAATACGCTGTAGTTCGTAATTTATTAATGCCTAATATTTTCATAAGTTTGCTAAATAATTCACTTTCGAACTGCCTCCCTTGATCGCTTGTTAACCTACTTGGGCATCCGAAACGGCAAATCCAATTTTCATATATTACTTTAGCGACGGTTTCGGCTGTTATATCGGTTACTGGAACTGCTTCCGGCCAGTTTGTAAACCTGTCTATCATTGTAATTAAATATTTAAACCCTTCCTGCGTGGTCGGCAGGGGGCCCACGATGTCTACGTGTAAATGTTCGAACCGTTCTGCCAGTGTAAAAGTACCTAATTTCGAATTAGTGTGCCTATGCGTTTTTACCTTTTGACAGTGTATACACGCTTGGGCCCATGTACTAATATCTTTATTCATACCTGGCCAAAAATATTTATTTGTAACCATTCTACGCGTGGTTCTAATTCCAGGGTGGTTATTATCATGAACTACATTGAAAGCTATTTTTCTAAATTGCTGAGGCAGGTAGGGCCTTACACGGTTCTCTGAAGCTTCGCAATAAATCGAACTTTTACACAATGGCGATTGTATTTTTTTAAGCGTTAACCTACCTTGAGACTCCGTCAGCATTTCTGCAAGCTTATCGTCTGTTTCCTGCGCCCGGGCGACTTCGTCGAAATCTAAAACCGTTGGACAAACAATGGTCTCTATTACTCGAGACAGCGCGTCAGCAATTGCGTTATCGTTACCTTTGACGTATTGTATGTCGCTCGTAAATTCGCTAATATACAATAATTGTCGCGCTCGCCTGGGCGTTTCGTTATTATCTGAACCTATTTTGGAAAAAACATGTGTTAATGGTTTATGATCCGTCATTACCGTGAGCTGCCGGCCTTCTATCATGCTACGAAAATGTACTATGGCCAAGTATACTGCCAATAGTTCTCTATCGTATGTGCTATATTTCTTTTGAGCCTCCGATAGTTTTTTTGAAAAATATCCAAGCGGCTTCCAAACCCCTTTTACCTTATGCTGGAGGACTGCGCCGACGCACGAGTTTGACGCGTCACACATTAAATATAGCGCACCTACGTCACCCGGGTGAGATAGCGTCACTGCGTTTTCTAAAGCTAATTTACAGTGTTCAAAGGCGGCTATCGACTTATCCGTCCAATTAATCTTAGACTTATCTTTCTTTTTGGCGCCATGCAGGAAGTTGTTCAATACGGCCTGATGATCTGCCGCACGCTCCAGGTGACTCCTGTAAAAGTTAACCATACCTAAAAATCGGCGTAGCTGCTCGATTGTTTCAGGTCTAGGAAACTCTTTGATAGCCTCCACTTTGCTCTTTGTGGGTTTGATACCTTCCGCGCTCACTTCGTATCCTAAAAACTCAATATTACTCTTACCAAGACAGCATTTTGCCAGGTTAATGGTTATACCGAACTCTTGAAACCTTGCAAACACCTGTTTGAGATGCTCCTTATGTACAGCATGACTCGTGCTAGCTATAATGACGTCATCAATGTAAGAAAATAGATTGGAATTCTCAATCATTCTATTATTCATCTGATTACCATTTTCATTTTTACCTTCGTTCCCGAGGGTGCAGGTTTCGATTCTCTGCAACACGCTATTGTTCATGAACCTCTGGAACGTTTGGGCCGCATTTCGCAAGCCGAATGTCATTCGAGGGAACTCGAAAAGGCCAAACGGTGTTATAATAGCAGTTTTTTCTACGTCTTCCGGTGCTATGCAAATATTATGAAAAGCTCTATTAATGTCTAACCGGGAAAAAACTAACTTCCCTGCCAATCCGTATGTAAAGTCTTGGATCCTTGGAATCGGGTACCTGTCCGGCTTCGTGATCGCGTTGAGTGCACGATAGTCTCCACAGGGCCTGATTTGGCCGTCCTTCTTTGGCACTACGTGCAAAGGGCTGGCCCAAGGACTCTTTGATGGCCTGCAAATACCTAATTCCTGCATTAACCTAAACTCGTCCCTTGCAATTTTATACCTTTGCGGCGGTAATGGTCTTACTTTAGCAAAAACCGGGGGCCCCTTAGTTTCTATATAATGTAAAATACCGTGTTTACTGGGCTCCTTAAAACAAATAAGCTTAGTTATTTCCGAATATTGCTCTAAAAGTTCGCGATACGGATTATCACATTGGATGCTAGTTACTGTGGGCTCGTTACTCACTACAATTATACCTTGTGTATCTAACTGTGTACGACCGTCTAACAACCTTCTATTATGTAAATCAACTATTAACTCATGTGCCTTTAAAAAATCTGCCCCAATTATGGGTTGTTGTACGTCAGCTATAATAAAATTCCATCTAAAACTACGGCGTAAACCAAGATTAATATCTAACGATTTTACACCATACGTCTTTATTTCCGTATTGTTCGCGGCGTATAGTTTATAAGGGCATTCGTTTGCCTTACTTTTGTCCGGCACTTTAAACACTGGAATCACTGACACATTTGCCCCGGTATCCACCAGGTACACTAAACCGGTTTTCTGCTCTCTGACGCACAAACGGTGATTACCCGCAGCACAGTCGCTCACCGACGCTGACTGCACTGCTACTAGTTTTCCGAGTTCAACCGAGCTGATTGTTTATTTACCCAGCCACAAGGTTGCTCGCATTGCGTCGCTTTTTCTCTTAACCGGAAATGATGACGACACAGCCACACTCGGTTCTCTGGCTCTCGCTGCCGTGGCGCTGTTCTGCTCCTGGATCGAGGTCTGCCTTGCCGTCGCCCGTAGCTCCTACCTCGCGACCGGATTTCTTCTATATCTCCTCGGAGCTCCTTTAACTTTAGGGACATGTCGCGCATGTATTTGACCATATCTGACTCCATATCGGTAGCTGCTGGCGCGACGCTGGAGGAGGCTACTGCTGCTACATGGCCGTTGCCTAAATTTTCCAGGATCTTGTCTGCCATGGGTGCCAAACTGTCCAGACTCACGCCTCCACTCACTGTGAGTACCGCTCTAACGCTGGGTGGCAGGCGGCTTAGCCAAAGTTTTCTTAAGGGCTCGTCTGTTATCCCGCAGTTCTTTGCTAGATCTGTCATATTTCTTAGCAATTGTGATGGCTTTTGCGTACCCAGGTCCATGTCATTCACTAGCTGTTGAAATTGGGCCTCCGCACTTTCTTCAAAAACTGTTAATAGACGCTGTTTCAATTTTTCATATTTATCGGTTTCCGGCGGAGATTGCACTATGTCGCTAACTTGCCGTAACGCATCCTTATTTAATTTGCCAATACCAGGTCGAATTTTACATTGTCACTTTGTTTTTGTGGCGCCATTATCGACTCAAATCGACAAAACCACATTCTGGGCATATCTTGCCAAAAATCCGGTGTTCGCATTTGCACCGTCACCATGGACACGTCTGCCGTGTCTTCTGCCTTTGGGCTTTTAGCCCCACTAATATTGTGAGTTGGCAGCATCTTAAAAACTTATTCACTGACTACTTGATAAATATTTGCACTCGCCAGGTTCCCGTGCCACGTGAGTCGCCTACGTGTCGTATTTAACCAAATCACGTCGGGGTCACCACTTTTGGGAAGGGTGACGTTGGTTAAATAAAACGTATTTTAGTTTCACTCAGTCTATAATTTATAGTTCATTAATCACAATTATTTAACACACATAAAGTAGATACAATTAGTCCTTATCAGTACATAGTGTTAAGGGAACTTAGTTGGGCGGTGCTCCGCAGACGACTGGCGGCTCTACCGCTCGATACATTCGTTTAGGGTTGCTGACTTTGCTTACAACGTATGACCGCTACACTGTTATGGATCATTTAACCGACTTACTAGCCGATATTTTTCCGGACTCTTGTATTGCGAAAAAGCTGCAAATGAAACATACAAAATTACAAGTAGTCATCACTAATGTTCTGGGTACGCAAGAAAATGAGATGTTAGTTGCCGATTTGAAAAGCCAAAAATTTTCAGTTTTGATGGAAGAGAGTACCGATGTAGGAGTTGTTAAAACCATGTGCATTGTTGAGCGTTACTACGAACCGAAAGTCGGACGGGTCGTAAGTCGCTTCAGGGACCTCATACAACTAGTCCAAGAATCTACGGGCGACTATTGTGCCAACGCAGAACAGGACTGTTATAAAATCATTCGAAGAAAAGGAGATTCTATCGCAAAATATGTAGGCTTCGGCTCTGATGGGTGTAATACTATGATGGGGATCCATAACTCTGTATCATCAAGATTCAGACAATCTTGTCCTGGCATTGTGGTAATTAAATGCATTTGTCACTCGCTTCATCGATGTGCCAGCGATGCATGTAAAAAACTGCCAGCGGAGACTGAAAAATGAGCACGTGACATATACAACCATTTTAAATCAAGCAGCAAGCGTCAAAACCAGTTAAAAGCTTTTCAATTTTTTTCCGGAGTGGACGTACATAAAATTTTACGCCGGCCTCAAACGAGAGATCTCGTTCAGCGGTGGTAGATAGAGTTCTTGAGCAGTGGGATGCACTTCGTCTCTATTTTGACAGTAAATGGCTTGAAGATCTTGAGTGCAAAGAAATTCATGCACGGTTGAATGACCCAATCATTAAGGCATACTATCATTTTCTCTCCTGGATGTTACCTAAATTTACTAAAGCCAACACCTACTTTCAAAGTGAAATAACGGTCATTACAGAAATGCACAATAAAATAAGAGACATGTACCGCGATCTAATCACACTTATTTTGCGTCCAGAGCACACTCATGATGACAAACTTGACAAAATTGATCCACCCGACGAAAATATCTACACGAATATCACGAGTATATATCTTGGCCTTGGCACCCGAAAACAACTTTCATTACCTGATGTGGAAAAAAATAAAAATCTCATTCGAGAGTTCCAAATTAACTGCCGAAAGTTCGTTATAAGTGCTTTAGGAATTCGAAAAAGATACAGCTTGGACGATCAACTACTAAACGCCATTGCTACAAAAGTCCAGAAACATGTTGGTCACCACAAGAAAGGCTCACCACTTTGGCCCCATTATTCACAATATTGCCACGAATAGCTCCAAAATCTGTAGAGAAACAGCAAAAAATAGACGATCAGTATTATCTGTATATACAGCAAGAAATAGACGATAACAGATATTTACAATCTTTCAAACAAACCTCACTGGATGTAAATAATCCCCCAGACATATTCTGGAACCAGGTACCTAATTTACCATCTATTTTAATATACAAAACATAATTATTTCACGTAAAGCCCATACAGGCCTATTAATCTTAAACTCTCCTTTTGTTTTCAGGTAGCACAACTTGAAGATGAGAAAGGACAAAATTGTTTTTCGTCCTTATCTCTGTTCATGCTCAATTTATGTTCCTACCTCACTGCAATGCCGACTGTGAAAGAGTGTTCAGTAAAGTGAACAATATAAAAACTGAAAAAAGGAATAAACTGTTAACTGAAACAGTTGTCGGCAACCTATTATATTTGCCGAGCAAACCATAAAACGTCACGGCAACACTTGCGTCAACTTGTCATCGCCATGTGAAATGATCAATATGATGACCGCATGTACAAAAAATAATAAATGTTGTTACAGTACATGCATTTTTCTTAATTTTGATTAAAACAAACAAATAACAAAGCTTTTTTTACCGTAGAACTACTGTCTAAGCGTTCGGCCGTTCTCGGCTACACTCGGGTTCCGGACGCGCGCGGGGCGCGGGCTGCCGCCGTGCTACGACTCATCTCCGCGCTCGCTCGTCCGCACTCACTGGCTTACCAACTGCGCGAGCGCACGTCGCCCATATTCAAACATTTTTACTACGAAATCTACGAGTAATATACAGTTCTATCGGATATAAGTTCTTTTATTGAAGATAGGACCCTAAACAATGGTCCTTCGATGAAGAAACAGCCAAGAAATTAAGTCCACGCTTTGCTCCCACTGTGTATATTGCAGTGGACCTTGAACCCAAAGTGTTCCTTTGTTCGACGAGCGGTGCCACGCAGTCTACGGATTGAAGAAAGTGAAGTCGTCTTGTGATATTGTGGATAAGGATACCGATATACGTGAGATCGTACCAATTATTCCTTATTTACCGTTCCCTTTTATAATTAATATCCTTTAAACATACCTAAATTAATAACTTTCAATACCTATTGTACATTATTTACCAAGTATCAAGTGTAACTTTATTTGCTACTGGTACGTGCTAAGCTTTAATAGTTTCCTTTTTCTACCTTTTACGTACCAATTAGATATAAGTTGAGATATTTACTAGATATTTCTTCACTTCATACCTATCTGTCTTAATCTTAATCGATATTTTTGTTCTATCGCAATGGCTGACAAACTTTACAATAAACGCAGCGCAATGAAAGCTAAGCTCACTAATTTTAGTAATTATTTAGATGTTTTAAAATCTTGCTCTGAACTTTCTGAACTTCAACGTTTGGAACTTGAAAGTCGGTTTAGTAAATTTGAAAAATTATATGAGGACTTTGATCAATTACAGATGGAAATCGAGTCGTTGTCGGATAAACCAGATGACGCATACCTAGCAAGGGGTCAGTTTGAGGACCGGTATCATGCATTGATAGCTGCAGCGCGTAAGCTTCTTGACAGCAGCCGACGTCAATCCGCCAGCCCCTCCGTAGCGGGCTCTGAGGATTCAGCATCAGGTGGGCACAAGCACAATTTTATTCGTTTACCAAAAATTAATCTGCCTTACTTTGATGGCGGCTATCAGTCTTGGCTCGAATTTAGAGACACCTTTCTATCGTTAATCCATTCAAATGAAAGCATAGATTCAATTAATAAGTTCCACTATTTAAGAGCTAGTTTAAAAGGTACAGCTGCGGAAATAATTAAAAATATAGTTTTTAAAAGTAGTAACTATGAGTTAGCATGGAATTTACTATGTGAACGATTTAATAATAATCGATTGTTAGTCAATAACCATTTGCAGGCCTTGTTTAAAGTCGATCACATACAGACAGAGTCGAGTACGTCGCTGCGTAGACTAATTGATATTACTAATAAAAACTTACGAGCTTTGCAGATGTTGAACGAACCTACTCAATATTGGGACACCTTGATAATTTATATGATGTGCACCAAGCTAGATCCCGTTACTTCTAGGAATTGGGAGGAGCACAGAAACTCTTTCACTAATTCTCCTACTCTTCATCAATTTTGTAAGTTTTTAGGTGACAAAGCAGACTTGCTAGAAACTTTAGAGGAAAATAAAATTACTAATAAATCAGAAAATATAAATAAATCAAAAAGTTTTATAGTGACAGATAGTGGTAATAATCAAAGTAAAAATAAACAATTAAATAAATTAAATTCATTAAAATGTCCCTTGTGTTCAAATAATCATTTTCTCTATTCATGTAATTCTTTTAAAAACCTATCAATAGAATCTCGTAATCAAAAGGCTCTTGAGCTTAATGTTTGCCTAAACTGCCTGCGGCTGGGTCACAATCAAAAGCGATGTAAATTGTTAGCTCACTGTAAATATTGCAAGGCGAAGCATAATACTCTTTTGCATTTAGATAAACCTGATACCAATATTTTAAATCCCATGCCCGGCCCTTCTGAAAACGTCGCTCTATCTTCTAATACCTATGACAATCAGCCCACTACGCAAAGCCTTGTTTTACTTTCCACAGCTATGGTAAGAGTCGTAAGCTCCGATGGAAGGAAATATCAAGCGCGCATGCTACTTGACAACGGGAGTACGGCAAATTTCATCACTGCCAGCCTCTGCGGTAAGCTGGGATTGTCCAAGCACGGTGCGAGCTCCATGGTCACAGGTATTAATAACCAAACTAGTACTAGTGCACAGTCTTGTTACCTTAGGTTCGAATCCTTAAACGGTACTTATTCAAAGCAAATAGAATGTCTAATTCTGCCAGAAATAACGAAAAGTCTTCCACCGATATCTATCAATATAAAAAAGATACCTATTCCCTCTAATTTACGTTTGGCCGATCCTGCTTTCAATATTTCTTCCGTTGTGGATATTTTAGTAGGAGCGGAAATTTTTTGGGAAGTATTAGGTACCAATCGGATAGATCTAGGACAGAAACAACCTATATTATGTGAGTCTATGTTAGGCTGGATAATATCGGGCTGTGTGTACGCTCGGTCCTATTCGACTAATAATTCACATTATTGTAATCATTCCTCTACAAATGTGGTTGACGACTTAACTAAGTTTTGGGAGTTAGACGCAATCTTACCTAAACATAGTATGTCACTTGAGGAGCGTTCTTGTGAAGAACACTTCCGTAACAATACCTATCGCGATTCTTCAGGGCGTTTTGTAGTATCGATGCCTCTTAAAATTAATCCCGACAAGCTAGGTAGTTCTTATGATATAGCAAAACGTAGATTTTTGTCTCTAGAAAAACGATTTCAGCGCGACCCTAATTTCAAAACTATGTACGTAGAGTTCATGAACGAGTATGAACATTTAGGACATATGACGCAAGACACCGACGAAGTGGCCCACACAGGTAGAATCAATTATTTTCTTCCACACCACGGTGTGTTTCGAGAGTCAAGTACCACTACTAAATTACGTACAGTTTTTGATGCGTCCGCTAAGTCTACCTCAGGTCTCTCATTGAACGATCTTCAGATGGTAGGTCCCACAATTCAAGATGATCTCCTGTCTATTATATTACGGTTTCGACAGCATAAATACGTTGTTTCAGGAGACATCGCGAAAATGTTCCGTGCTGTTTTTTTGAATAGTGATCAACGGTCACTACAACGAATAGTTTATAGAGCTGATTCATCAGAGCCTCTTAAAAATTACACCTTAAATACTGTGACGTACGGTACTGCATCCGCGCCGTACTTAGCAATTAAATGTTTAGTAAGTCTAGCCGATGAATCACAAAACGTTGACGTTCAAACTGCAATAAAGCGCGACTTCTACTGCGACGATTATTTGAGCGGTTCTAACTCTATCTCTTCTACTGTTAGTATGTGTAACGAAGTTATTTCAATTTTATCTCAGGCAAACTTTGACTTACGCAAATGGAAGTCTAACAGTAAAGAAGTACTGAGTCAGATTTTAAGTGACAACAAAGCTATAAATAATAATAGTTCATTAGATTTTTCCGAAAAACAAATGAATGTAAGTGCCAAAACTTTGGGTTTAAATTGGTTATGCGAATCTGATGCACTTACGTTTTCTATTCAGATTACACAGCCACTTAGAATAACAAAACGAAGCATTCTTTCTATAGTAAGTCAAATTTTTGATCCTCTAGGTCTGGTGGCTCCTTGCGTTATAGAAGCAAAAATATTGATGCAACAGTTATGGATAAATAAATGTGACTGGGACGACGACGTTCCCGATCCTATTCGAGATGCATGGTTATTATTCACTCAGTTGCTACCACATTTAAATAACATCAATATACCACGCTGGGTTTGTTGTGACGAATCTATCAGCCATCAAATTCATGTTTTTTCAGACGCATCGGAAAAGGCCTACGGCGCATGCGTATACGTGCGTTCTATTAACGCTAACGGGCAGGTCACGGTTCGTCTACTCACTTCCAAGAGTCGCGTAGCACCAATCAAACCGACTACGACTCCGCGGCTCGAGCTTTGTGGAGCTTTGTTAGGATCAAGGCTGTGCACTAAAGTAAAAGAATCGATTACCCTACCTATAGCTAATTGCTTTTATTGGTGCGATTCTACGATAGTTCTTGGTTGGTTGTCCATGCCTATAAGTCAACTTAAAAAATTCGTAGCTAATCGCATTAATGAAATAAAAGAAACTACGTCCGGTTGTACATGGAGCTACGTGCCGTCCAAGGAAAATCCTGCAGATTTAGTTTCTCGAGGCCTGAAGGCTGATCAAATCAGCATCTGTTCATTGTGGTGGAATGGACCGTCATTTCTCTTATTAAATCAATTCTTGTGGCCCAAATCACCTCACAAAAATCAAGAACTACCAGAGGTAGTATGTGATAAAACAGTCGATTGTAATTTTCATGCTTTAAATAACGGAACTAACGCTAATTCAATCATATCGCAAATAATTCATAAAAGTTCTAATTTAAATCGTTTACAAAGAGTAGTTGCTTACATAAAAAGATTCATTTACAATTTAAAAAATAAAACAAATAAAATCAAATCTTCACTTTCGTGTAGTGAGCTACAATCATCTTTAAACCTGATTTTGCATGTTGCTCAGATAGAAATGTTTCCAATCGAGTTTGACGTTCTAAAATCTGGCAAAGCTCTACCTACAAAAAACAGGCTAGTCTCACTTACACCGTTTTTGGATACCTTTGATCTGCTTCGTGTAGGTGGCAGGCTTGAGAATACTAATTATGACTACAATACAAAACACCCAATCTTACTATGTAGTAAGCACCATCTAACAAAACTACTGTTTTCGCAGTCTCATAAAAAACTTCTCCATGCTGGCCCGCAACTGCTTTTAGCCTCTATTCGCCTAAATTATTGGCCTCTCGGCGGCAGAAATCTAGCCAAATCTACTGTCAACAAATGTGTAATTTGTTTCAGGCAGAAAGCTGAGTTCATTCAACCCATTATGGGTCAATTACCGATCTCTAGAACTCATCTTGAACTTCCATTTCTAAATTGTAGCGTTGACTATGCTGGGCCACTATTGATAGCCGACCGCAAAGGTCGCGGCTGTAAACTAATGAAATCTTATTTATGTGTTTTTGTCTGCCTTGCTGTAAAGGCTGTCCATCTCGAGCTTGTTACGGAGCTTACAAAGGAAGCTTACATGGCCGCGCTCAATCGATTTGTTGCACGTCGCGGAAAGCCGAGATCTATTTTATCCGACAACGGCACTAATTTTGTCGGAGCCTTTAATGAACTTTACCGACTTTTACAGGAATCCAACATAGAGTTCGACATTGCTCAAGAAGGTATTAAATTTACCTTCTCTCCTCCCTACTCTCCGCACTTCAACGGCCTTGCTGAAGCTGCCATTCGGTCTACAAAACACCATCTTAAAAGGTTGCTCAAGCTAACAAATCTAACATATGTAGAAATGTATACTCTACTAACGCAAATAGAAAGTATACTAAATTCACGTCCCCTAACACCTCTTTCAAATGACCCTACTGACCTTTCAGCCCTTACACCTTCCCATTTCCTGATTGGTCGATCACTATTATCGGTTCCACATCCGCATATCTCGGATGCTTCCGTTACACGGCTGGAACGCTACAAGCGGGTGGAACTGCTGAAACAACACTTTTGGCAACGTTTTAATCTTGAATATGTTTCCCTGCTCCAGCAGCGGCATAAATGGGCTGTGGCGTCAAGCGACCTCCAACTGGGCGCGCTCGTGTTGGTGAAGGACAAAGCTCTTCCACCACTCCTATGGCTGCTCGGGCGGGTGGTCAAGATCTACCCAGGACAAGACGGAGCTGTGAGGGTCGCCGAAGTCAAAACGAAGAAGGGGACTATACGCCGAGGATTCAATAATATCTGCCCTCTACCTAGAGACTAAAAACCTTGAAGCGATGACTACTTCAACCGGGGCAGTATGTCTAAGCGTTCGGCCGTTCTCGGCTACACTCGGGTTCCGGACGCGCGCGGGGCGCGGGCTGCCGCCGTGCTACGAGTCATCTCCGCGCTCGCTCGTCCGCACTCACTGGCTTACCAACTGCGCGAGCGCACGTCGCCCATATTCAAACATTTTTACTACGAAATCTACGAGTAATATACAGTTCTATCGGATATAAGTTCTTTTATTGAAGATAGGACCCTAAACAACTACCGTATTTGGCAACTGGCAGCACCGCATTTTTGACCGAGTGAGTTGGAGACACTGGTAAGCTTTTAGCTTTCATCATTTGTTTGGGGCTCAGTAACTTATTTGTACAACTGATGTTAGTTCTATCACAAGTAATTTTAACAATGGATTATGTATGACTATGTTTATAATACGGAGCTAAGATTCTGTAAAATACGTATAACTTTAATATTATGTTCTTTCTTTATAAGATGTTTTCACATAAATATGTAGTTCTATTAAGGGTATCCGTAAGGTAAATTCAATGTGTCATTTTTTCTAAATTTCAAATAGTCCATTGAAAAGTTACATTTGGGGTTGCGTTTTTCAGAGGACGCAATTTTATTTTTTTGATGTGTAGGGGGGGTCAGTATAAAGTTAAAACCAAGTTTGTGGGGTCGCCACCCTTGTCCTACGGCCGCCATCTTGAAAATAGGGGTTGAAATGGTTTTTACGATATATCTCTTAAACTATTTATCTGATAAAAAAAATGTATCAACATTTTTTGTTGCAAATTAAATTCTCTACAACTTTGGTCAAGTAACTTTTTGTCGTAGAACTATAAATAAAAAAGTTATAAGCGAAAATGTTTAGAAATTCGAGAAAATAATTTATATGTATTTTTTGATATACCTAACTTTTTTTTATCATTTTACGAAAAAATGATATCAGACCATTTGTGTAGATCGTTTTTGAGGAACAACTTTTATAAGCAACATTTTTTCATTAAGTCAATAGTTAAGGTTTTACAGCGCTTTACAATTTTTACGAACTGTTTCGGAAGTTACTGTACATATTGCGTGTTATTGTTATTACGTGGACAATCGAACCGATAATGTTGTTCGTCGTCGCAGTAGCAGCTCCAGTAGTTTATAGTCAGTTTCAGAAGCTCCAGAGCCAGACTTCGATTTTGCAAACAATTGTTTCATCTGTGCCAAAGCGGTTCAGGATCCAAGTAATTTGCGTACAAGCTGACAAGCGCGGGTTTGTGTTGTACGTAATGAGAGTACAAAAACAAGTATTATGGACGTTGCAATGAATATTACTAATCGCATAGCAAATTTTTTTACTTTCTTCTATGCTGGACTGGGAGCGAAAGGAAAAACATAGAATGTACCAGCTGCTTCTCTTCCCGGGCAAACTGTAAGAGTCAGTTAAGAGACGGAAGTTTTATTGGCGTTTTTGCGGGCGATGGGCTGACCCCCTGTCACTGCAATAGTCTCTCTCCATCATAATAGTACCTCCAAATTTGTCAAACGTGACATCACATGGTTTTATAGCCTCTGATGTTCTGCCTACCCCATTAGGGATACAGGTGTGGAGTTATGTATTATGTATATGAAGTTGGAGCAAAGTATTTTCTACCTGGACAGTATTCTCGGTAACGGCCATCAGATTACAATTATTTTAAAAATCAATAATTGTCAAATTCTGTAATAGAGTGGAAAAGAGTCAATAATTAATTATTAATAATAAAAAAATATAATAACAAAATAAAAACAATTACTGATGACACATTATTAGTACACACGTATAAGTCTAGTTGAGAGTACTGAAAAATAGTACTCATTTCGGAGCGCTGTAACACCTTAACTATTGACTTAATGAAAAAATTTTGCTTATAAAAGTTGTTTCTCAAAAAACGATCTACAAAAATGGTCTAATATATTTTTTTCGTAAAATGATAAAAAAAGAGTTATATCAGAAAATATAAATTATTTTCTCGAATTTCTAAACATTTTCGCTTATAACTTTTTTATTTATAGTTCTACGACAAAAAGTTACTTGACCAAAGTTGTAGAAGATTTAATTTGCAACAAAAAATGTCTATATTTTTTTTTATCAGATAAATAGCTTAAGAGACATATCGTAAAAACCATTTCAACCCCTATTTTCAAGATGGCGGCCGTAGGACAAGAGTGGCGACCCCACAAACTTGGTTTTAGCTTTACACTGACCCCCCCTACACATCAAAAAAATAAAATTGCGTCCTCTGAAAAACGCAAGGTTAGGCCTAAAAAATGTAACATTTCTATGGACTAAAATGCAACATCAGAAATGTCGAATTCAAGTGTTGTTAGAATACTTCAAAAAGAGTATCTGAATATGATTTAGGGAGACCTTACAGACAATACTAAATTGAAGTAATGAAGAACGCCATAACTTATTTTTTTATAAAAGATTCTGTATTCTCATTTTCTGGCGAATCTTAAGTTTATTTATGATACCCAAGTGAGTTATTGAAATGTAAGAAGCCAAGTAATTTAATGTATCGAAATACTTAATGCATTTTGGAAACTTTACATTTATTTTGGAACTCAGTAAAGGTAGTTCAAAAATTATCTTAACAAAGGGTATCAACTTAAATAAATGAAAAAATGTGTTAAATAAAATTCACCCGACCAGGACTCGAACCTGGGACCTCTCGTTTGCCGGACGAGTGCACTCTCACTGAGCTCCCGGGGCCGGGCGGTACGCCTCGAAATTACTTAACACATTTTTTCTTTTACGTTATATTGCTAACGTAGCTCCATCTAATGGTATATCTTTGCAGCTATGACCACCCGAGACCAATTTCTTTACAGAAATTGTGAATCTCAGTTAAAGTGAAGCATTGCAATGTTTAATAACATTTTAAAGTTTTTACATTTAAAATGTTTAATTACTCTTAAATAAATGAAAAAATGTGTTAAATAAAATGGGGCCGGTGGCTCAGTGAGAGAGCACTCGTACGGCAAACGAGAGGTCCCAGGTTCGAGTACTGGTCGGGTGAATTTTATTTAATACATTTTTTTATTTATTTAAGAGTAATTAAACATTTTAAATGTAAAATATTATTAAAGGGTATCAAATTATTTTGTATTTTCAAAAGTATGTTTCATTATCAAGTTTTGCCTTAAGTATCATGAATTTATTTTAAAGTACTAAAAATGGTTACATGTAGACGATTGTAAGTTGATATACTATTTTATGTATGCCTCATTGGATATATATTTGCAATGTCTGAAGTTGGATTTAAGAATTCTCTGAAAATGTTCCCTAAAATAGACTTATGACAGTTTTTTTTCGATTTTCAACATTATAGTGCGATTATTATATTCATAGACCAAGAATTACTTTGCTCAGTGTATTCTTTGAAATTTAGAAGACCTAGTTTTAGTTGTTAAGAATATATTGTAATAGTACATTATGATATAAGTGCGGTAATTTTCAAAGCGCACGTATGTCATACGACGTTTTATAACATATTTACGAGGAAATACTTTCGACTTTTTACTCATATGGCCATCTGAGCGTCTTTTTAGAAATGCTAGCAAGTTGGAGTATGACTTGATATCAATACCATGGTTTGTTTTCATAGTACTTTTTACCATTGAATAGTAGCACCACAATGAGCTTGATTTATATTTATGAGAAAGTTCCATGAAATAGGCTAAAAACACATTTTGTGAAAATGAATTTGCATTTTGGCTTGTTTTCCATAAGATGAAATTTTGATAGGCTTGTAAGTATCTATCGATCGATTTTTCAGGCAAGAGGCTTAGAGTAGCCTTTTTGGCCGCGTTTAAGAGTTGTGGCACTTGTGGCCGTGTCAAATTAATAAATTCATCACTACTTGACGATATTTTCAAATAAAAACAATAGAGCGAAAAGAAAAGCGCGCGGAATTATTTTTACTTGTCCACAGATAAGCGATGCACGCGCATCAACGTTTTTTTAGGCAAAGGTACAAAAACAGCCAGTATTACTAATAAAGTAAATTAATATTTTTGTGTTTTTGTTACAGATGGTTGCAAATGGTTGTAATTTATTTTCAAAATTAATTAAATTAAAGTTTAAATGTTTAATTGGTATATTTTATTTCCCAAAGTTAATTTTATTCATAAAATATTGACCACTTTCTTGACGTAAAACCTCTTTGCTAAGATTTTTAAAAGTATCGTTCATTTTTAGACGGAGTATCTTAAAACTTTATTTAAAAAAAAAAAACACGTGCGTTTTACATTACATTATTGCACAAGTACGTAATAAGATACATTACGATATTGAAATTGGTGTAATTACAACCACTTTACGAGCAAATATGTTATAAAAAATATTGTGGTACATTTATAATATAAAAAATTGAGGTACTGGTGGGTAACAAATTTTATTTGTAACCAGATTATGTTGCCAATGAAGCTTAAATGAGCGAAGACGAGATAATACATGTGTTTATTTATTAATGCATTGTTTATTGGGTTGAAATCACTCATTGAAATGCTGAATGAATGCATGCTCTAACAATCTGATCGGAGTTTCTGGATAAAAAAACCCACAATTTGATGTATTAAGTAAGTTAGTCAGCCATTTATGTAATTCTTTGATAGATGTCCCAATGTTAATTATAAAGAACAATTTCTTTTTTTGTCCAAAGTTGTAAAACTTTGAAAATGCAACTGTTTTACTGTATTTCTTCACAACAGATTTTCTGTGCTTACGTGTTTTGAATTGGGTAAAATAAGGTAAAATAAAATAGAAAATTATAATTTGTCCTAATATATTTTTTTGTCCGTATTGTTCGCAACTTTATTCTTCTTTTATTGATTGTTATAGAGTTCTTGATAATTTTAAAAACAAACTTGTATTTCGCCATTACTAAATGCTATAACTTATCCAAGTAATACAAAATTGAAAAATTTGGCTTAAATAAGTAAGAATTTCGGTTATCACTTGTGTGTGAGATATGAACAAAAACTGTTTGATATATTGTATCTACAAAGTAGTGCAAATCAAAATATTATTACATATTTTATTTTACGATATGTTGCTAAATTGCGTTCGGTTTGAAATAGTAAGTAAGCTATGGTGGCTATTACAAATAAATTGCTTAATAGCCAAGATATTGAAAACAGCACATATTATGAGATGCGATTTAGCATTAACCTGCATTGACAGCATTCATATACCAAAGTTTTGCGTTTTTTAATTCGGAATATTTCATTAACGCACCTTAAATGCTTTCTTTTTTAAACTTTATCTCTACGTAGATATACCTACCCTTTATGTATATTTTAACACATTCTCGCTATATTATTAAAATAATGGCTATGTTGTACAACAAAGTACATAATATTCAAAGCTACACCTATAAAGTAGTTCTTTTTGGCTAATGATTTAGGGATGAAAAATTCTAGTGTTGACCAAGAAGTTGGGTATAGTGAAGTGATATAGACATGCTTATATGTAACCACTTAATATCAACCTTTACCTATATATAATGTTTAGATTAGTTTTTTTCTTAGTTAAGGAATATATTTTTTAAAGTATCGTGTATCTTTTTATTTGAAATAGCTATATCCAGCTATAGATTTAGAAATATAGTCTAAGTTGCATTTTTGTTTAAATTGAACATGAAGAAATATAGGGTTTAAACAGCACGTATGTGTATGCGCTTATTCACTTCGAATATTGTACAGATCTCAATTAAATGAAAGATTTTATATAATGTACCATTGTGTTTTTATTCCATTGAATTTATTTTATAAGCTATAAGAAGCTGTAAATTATGTAAATATCCTATTACTTTGTAAGTTATTGGTAAACTATTAGCATAAACCGTTGTTTTTTTTTTGAAGTTTTTATTTATGTATATTTTTATATTAATATCTAAATGGACGATTCGTTATTGTTATCGCCTCAAAAATATAAGTAAAATTTATGAGAATATTTAGGAAAAAAAAATATAACTTGTTTGTGTTTATCTAATTACAAAATATTGAAGAATGGTTTATACAAATTATGTTTACGTTTATGTTTTCGCAATGAATTGTGATAAACAAATACATACTTAAAATATTAAAGTATTTTAAGTGTGTTCAAAAGACTGGATTTTATACCAAAAAGAAAATAAAAAGGTTTCACAGATCTCATGTTTTTCATTTCGATTCTGTAAATATTAGGTATCCCATAATTCTAAGAACACAAGTAGATGAAAATATACAGGGTGGCTTGATACTCATTAGCGTAATAAAATGATGGGTGAGACTGTTGGCTAATCGTTGCGTGTAATTAAATTGCATTTAAATAATAATAATAAATAATAAAATCATTTATTTCAGGCAACTTAAGAATAGTACAGGATGTTAAATACTAAATCTAAGGCCCATAGAGAATATATACCTTAACCTAATATACATACAATATACTTAAAACTACACTTCACTAATTTAAGTTTAAGAAGTATTCTTTCTTAAATTTTTCAAAAGGAGCAAAACAGTTTGAAAATATAAAAATTATCCATTTTACTATTTTTTAAACTTTGTAGTCGAAAAGGCAAACAAATGATATAATTTTGTCTCTTAGAAGCATCTATACATATAATAAAATGGTAGGAAAGTCAAAACTGTACATTGAATATTTTTTTAAAAGAATACTTGGGGTATGATCTACTAGTATATAGCTAGTATTTTAATAAATTTACGATATTTACGACTTCTTAAAAAGCATTTTCTAAAATAATGCTACTCCCTAATCTAAGGGCTAAATGTTTTTTTTAATTCAAGTTTTATTGACGCGACTATAATATCCTATTTTAGTATTCTTGTATGAATTTCAGATCAAATTAAACATAACAAATTAATATAAATAAATATTTCTGACACTCACACAACATTATCTAGCCCAAATTAAGTTTCATAAAGAACTTGTGTTATGGATACTAGTTAACTGATGTACTTAAGAAATATATAAACATATAAACGATGGACACTTATTAGATATTAGACTTGACGACTAATATCTGTGTTCATCACACAAATATCCGTCGCCGCCGGGATTCGAACCCAGGACCTCTGGCATAGAAGGCAATGTACGTTACCCCTAAACCAACCAGTACTTACATGTTGTATTCTTAGACAAAAAAATTTTCAACACACTTGCTCGTAAAGTGAGCGTTATTCTATTGAGTTTAGAACTATAAACTGGGCTATAAGTCACGCGTGCATTAATATATTATACCCTAGTGCATAATATAATGAATCCTACAAAGTTGAATTGTACCTTTGTGCAAATAACATGCGAGAAAACAGAGCATATTTTATTGGTCCGGGTTATACATTAAATATTTTCAGAAACAACAAAGAGGTTTTATACCACTTCAAATCCATATACATTTTTAAATGTTTGCGCCTTATATTAGTAAAACAAATTTGTATATCAAACAAATTATTCACAATTTACAATAATTTGTTATAAAATATTAAAATATTTGCATTTACCACTCCAAATTAAACATTTTCACTTAAAATAGGCTGTATATGCTATACAGACATTGACACATTTGGCAGAAAAAAAAACCTACGCGCATGCGCGAGGTTCGGCGCCATTTTTCAATCACAATTCACAGCTTTGTTATCAAATGTGTTTGTTATTTTATGACCACGTATGTCTGTCTTTTACCCACAATTGTGTTGAAAAACGTCGCATATAACTCGTGAGCGTTGCTAATTACAGTCTCGGCTCATTATTAAGCCCTCGCCTGCGGCTCGGGCTCAAATCACAGCCTCGACTGTAATTAGCAACTTCGCTCACTTGTTACATAATATACTATAATAAAACAGTTTGCAATGAAAAAGCAAATATCAAGCAACAAATAGTTTTAAAATGTTCCATAGATGGCACTGTATGTTTATTAAATCGCACAAGTATTTTTATAAATAGGATATGTTGGTTCGGGTATACCAGATAAAATCTTTGGAAGAAAAAGAATTGTCCTTAAGTTTCCAGTTATCTACATAGTATTTTTGACCCATCGCCTTCCTTAGAAGGGGATGGACATTGATCAATTGACCTGGGCCTTATTTCATTTAGTTCATGAACTGGTGAAGGAAGAGACAATTGTTAGCGATTTTCGCATAACTTTCGTGTCATAAACATCGTCACAATTGTCAAGCAAGCATTATATTGTTAATTTGTTACTAGATGTAAAGAATTAAGATCCTGTGATACCTCATTTTTCTCACTTTTGTTCAATTCAAAAATTCTTTGTTACAGAAAATATGGTACAAAAAAGGTGTAATTATAAGTAAGAATAAGTAATTATCACATATTTTACTGTAGGACAGCATGCAATGTTACATTGAAGTTATAGGACCTCACATTCATAAAATATAATTAAATAAAATTAACATGAATTATTATTATTAAATACATATGTCAATCTAACGTTACCATTATCATACCATAACGTTACCATTACCTACGCATCGCCATCATTCCATCCTAAGTTTCCATCAAATTCAAAGTGAACTAAAATGATTAAAGGGTTCTGCTACTTACTGTAGTTTTTATTTATATGAATACAAACAATTTTTGAAAAATAACAAAGGTTGCTAAATGCTCATTTAATTCTATTTGTGTCCAATGGCCGCCATTATGATTATTTTGCATCCAATTTTATAAGTTTTCGTCTTTTTTGGCAATTGTAAGTCGTTGACAACCTTTGTTGCGCGTGTTACTACCAGTATCACTACTAGTAGTAACGCCGGTAATTGAATTACTCTACTTACTACTTTAGTTTAAAGTTGTTACAATAGCAATAAAAAAATTCCGGTATCACTACCCGAAAATTCGCATTAAAAAAACAAACTTGGCGGCAGATTGGACGGATGGTTGCTAAGGATTTGTCGCCTTATACGACACGCTAAACCTAAAGTTCATAATTTCCTTCCAGTAACATCTGCTCCCCTTGTACTTACGTGCAGCTCACGGCGTTTTAGAAAGTCCTGGCTTAACATCGTGCTGGCTTTCCATAAATAGGTTCTAATAACGTCAATTTTGCCTATGCAAGTTGCACTAAGACAACAAATTATAGAACAGCTTACAATGAACAAGTATCTTTTAGAACATTCTACGTCTATGGATCTTTAGAAAATATTTTTCTATATGTTCCATAGATGGCGCTGTATTTTTATTAAATCGCACAAGTATTTTTATAAATAGGATATGGTGGTTCGTGAGTAACAATGACAAACTTTTGAAGAGAACCGATTTCAATCCCACTACTGATTGTTGACAATTTTGGACCTATCTCTTACCTTGGAAGGGGGTGGACATTGATTGAATGTAAAAGTGCATACAGATCGCTAGTAATGCAACTAGTAATTTAACCTGCAATAAAAAGTACCCATGATTTGCTTGGTTGGACGCCTGTCGAGCACGAACTGAGCCGCAGTAGAGCGCGCTCGTGGCCTGTTCAAAGCGCAGAAGTTCAAAGCTATCCGTACATTTTCTGTTTTTTGGATAAAATAAAAAATTACTTGATAAAATCGTTACGATAAGATAAGTAATCGTAACGATTTCGATGTCAAATGAAAGCTGTGGGTATAAAACCAATTTATCCATTTGAATCATGTAAATTAGTATACTCGTTTAGGAGATTATTTAAGAATTAATTTGTATCGTGAAAATGTAAACAACCAGAACTTCGACCTTCGGAGTTTTTTCACGAGTAGGTACAACGATTAGCGTTTGCTCATGACTCCGTACGCAAATAAACATTGTCTATCCAGTATACTTTTGTTTTTAGGAAACGTGCAATCACGTCCCCGACCACCCAAGGGGGAGCGGCGGGGTATGTGGGGATGATCCGGCAGATGGCCGGACCCACCCACTAAAAACCTCCAGGTGTACCTCATCCGCCATAAGTGGAGCTCACGGTACCGCCATTGGCATTACCCGTGAGCCCCGGCGGGTTGCACTCAGCCTCAGCCGAGCGCCCTCCGACGACGGAAATGGTCCAGTACACAAGACCATTTCCCCACCATAGCCCTAGTAGCCGCATCAGGTCCCCTCACCTGCTACGGCTGGCTATCGGGAGGGAGAAGGTGAGCGTATCTCCTTCTCCGTCCCCCAATCCGCCTACGGCGGATCGGTGCCGAGGAGGCGTCATATTATGTCCTCGCAGAAGGAGGTCATGGCCGCCCAAGCCTCCCAAACATGGCCTTTACCAGGCTGGGAAGCGAGAGGTCCCCTCCGACGACAGACGTCAAATCGTGTCGCTGCCGACCCCACGCTGGACACATCGCCAAGGTGTGCTCCGCCGTGTCGTCGGCCACCCCACAATGGTCACCTCCCTCCGAGCGACCCTGTGAAGGTAGTGACCGAAACAACCATGTCCGGTCAATACCTGCACAAGGCGGAAGGTCAGAGTCCCCCACCTTCGCTGCACCCACTCAACAAGGACCGGACGAATCGCATCGATCGTCCAGGCCCCGTGATCGGGAGCGACGAGGGACTCTTCCCACCCCCTCCTGGCACTCCTGCGGACGCGCGCCACCTCCTCGGGGTCTATCCAGTATCCTAGCATAAGTTCTTAAGAAAACTTTATTTGGCCTCGATAATGTGGTGTGAATGTTATAAATGTTTATTTATTTTAAATTTATCTAACCACCCATTACCTAGACACCCATTGACGAACCTTTTTACCAAGTTTCACATCGATGCACTCAGTAAATAAGATTTTCATACAAACTAAAAGTTATATGTTTTCCGTTCCTGTGGGAATTTCGGGTTACTTTCCTTGGTCCACTCCTACGCCTACATCTAGGAATGTATGTTTAAGCTTCAGCTCTCTACGCCTAGTAG
This sequence comes from Stenoptilia bipunctidactyla, assembly GCA_944452665.1. Lineage (NCBI taxonomy): Eukaryota > Metazoa > Arthropoda > Insecta > Lepidoptera > Pterophoridae > Stenoptilia > Stenoptilia bipunctidactyla. The sequence goes on along the minus strand of OX101748.1, from coordinate 8,938,937 downwards.
TTATGACTGTACGTTGTCTATCAGTCACTCAAGCGAATTCAATTTAGTTATGTATGATACTGATGAAGCTCTGATTAAAATTAGAGCACGAATGAGGTCTTCGGAGGTGATCTATTAATTTTGTGAAGTGTCGCGGAGAAAGGTATTATCAAATGCAGAGCAAGTGGCAAAAATTAAATGTCATCTACGTAGCGTAGGTACCTCTATACCTGACGACCGGCTGGGGTAGCGGTAACATACATTGCCTTCTATGCCAGAGGTCCTGGGTTCGAATCCCGGCGGCGGCGGATATTTGTGTGATGAACACAGATATAACTTTATTCTAATAAAAAATATGTATTTATTTAATATGTATGTTTATATATTTCTTAAGTACCTACCTATATCAGTTATCTAGTATCCATAACACAAGTTCTTTAAGAAACTTAATTTGGGCTAGATAATGTTGTGTGAGTGTCAGAATAAAAAAAAAATCCTCCGCTTTCATACATATTTTTTTAAGTACTAGGTACTAAATCGATTTTGATTTTTAATAATGTTTTTAAGTTTTTGCATTTAAAATGCTCAATTATTCTTAAATAAATGAAAAATGTGATAAATAAAAATTACCCGACCAGGATTCGACCGGATTATTTTGATTTATCAAATGAAACACGAATCATCGAAATCGATCCATAATTAACAAATTAATCAAGTAACAAACATACACACGATTAGATTAGACATTAGTCGATACAACTTTAGTTATTATGATACGTAACCGGTACAGAACTACTGTCTCCCGACAGTCTAATATTGGATATATTGGACCGGACATTCAAAATTGTACCTAGTATATCCCAACGGTTTTCTAAAATTTTTAATAACTAAACAGTAGACCATACATAAATCAACAATAAGTGAATCGTACATTACTTCAATCAACCTTAGATAAATCAACTGTAGGTACATCAACTGTAGGTGAATCGTCCATTAGTAATTTCATCCATTAGTTATTATACACTTATGTGAAACGATCTTTAGATATTGTAAACATTATTTATTTCAACCGTAGTTATTTAGACATTAGTCGATACAACTTTAGTTATTATGATACGTAACCACTAATTAAGGTAGCCAAGGTAGGCGAAAAAGGTAACTTTTGCGCTACCTCTATCTTACTTGTCGTGTTTGTTGCTATAGTCAGTAGGTATTTTCTTTCAGCCGGTTATTTATCGAAAATCTTTCTTTCGATTTCAAAATTCGAATGTTTTTAGTTAATATAAGAAATTATCGATTTATTATGCATTTTTTTTATTATTAGAAGATTTCATAGTGTACTGTGTATGTGGTACTATCGCACCAACTTAATCATGACCAATTTCGCTGATAATTCGTTTGAAACTGCAAACTTGTGAGTTCTATCGCGTATTGTGCACTTAGGACATTTTAGATATGTACTGTACGAATTCTGTACTTGTTATTACTCTGTAGTAATTAATGTCGGTGTCGAATGAAATAATAAGAATTTCTTCCAAGGAAACCTATCTTCAAACGAATTTCGACTTACTAGTATTTACTTAGTTAGACGGTAATCGGTATACAAAAATTAGCTTATGGTAGGTCATGATTCAATGGGTTTGATAGTGCATCTATTGATTTTAAATACTTACAAATTGTTTTTTTGTAAATTAAACATCATGCCCTGCTTTTAAAATATTTTGAACTATTTTATCAGGACCCTATACAGGGTGACTGGGGGGTCACTTTTGAAATAAATAAATTGTTTATTTTCGGATGATATGAATACAGATATCAGTAAAAACAAGTAGGTGCTTAAATTCTAGTTATTTATCTTAAATATAGATTAAACAATCTTTACTGAGTACGTGATAGGACGTGATAGTTTGAGGGTGTCCCGTCAATAATGGATCAACGGATATCTGGAGATACAAAGGGTTGTCTGAAACCCAAAACAACAAATTGTTTTTTCCTAGGCTAAGTAGTTTTTGAGATATACAGATTTTGAATATTCCCCTACTGCGTGCAGAAAATGTATCATAACTTTTTTTTCATGCACTCTTTTTTAACTTTTAAGCTATTGCATAGCTTCTATCGCAGGCCTTGAGCGTGGGGACCGAATCCAGAAATTCCGTAATGAAAAAATCCTAACACCCCCCACTCCGACCGGCACAGCGGTGATACTTTGATTTCATAACTTTACATGCGGGCTTTAATGGCTTTAATAAATAATCAGCGCCATCTACTAGGATCTTGTGGGACTTCATATTAGATCAAACATTACTGCATTAATAAAATAAATAAATAATTATAATTGCATAAGTTGATAAAAAATGCTATGCAATAGCTTTACCGCGGCAGTCTCCTGGTGGCTTCTCACTGCGCGTGTTAGCCCGCGCCGCGCCCCGCGCAGAATGAAAAGCGTAGTAGCACGCGCAGGGAGAAGCCACCTTAGCCCGCGCCGCGCCGCGCCGCGCCCCGCGCAGTGTGAAGAGCTAGGGGAGGCGCGGCGCGGCGCGTTTGAAGCTACCGACTTTTAGCGGATAGGGCGCACGTCTTTTTTTATTGTTGCAGATAGTTAAGAAAAGATAAATCTCTCTAGTTAATTTGTAATTTGTGAGGAATTATTGGTAATCTGTGAAAATAAAAGCTAAAACATGTAATTTTTTAAAACCCAAAAATTTATAAACACATTTTGATATGATGCTGGTGTGAAAAAAAAGTATGGCAGCTTTGATGAACTGTTTTTTAAAAACAGCTACAATTTATACAGATTTTAAAAAGGTAAAAAAGTGTACAAAAAACAACAAAACCTTTTTTACTATAAAACCATACCAAAACATATCTTCATGATTTTATTTCTTATTTTAATTTCCTGTTTTCTTTTACTTTTATTTTATTATAATTAGTGAAAATTATGTTACAGATTTCCATTATTCTATTTTTCATAATTGTATTTCCTAAAATTGATATGTTAAGAATTTTGTCATAAGGTTTTTCTAATTCTAATTTAATTAATAGCATATGGACTAACGTCTGAAATAAATCGATTTTATTTTTATTTATTTAAGATCTATGAAAAGATGCTGCCTGGATAGAAAATGGAAAACTTTATTTTAAACCAGGCACTTAAAAAAATGGCAGTTCAATTAATTCAAGTAAATAAAAAAAACATATTTTCTCAATTGTTCATATTGTTCAGTTATCTATCACACGTAAATAGTATTCGATTATTCTCAATTTCTGAAAATGCCCACTGTTGTTCCTAAAATTTGCGCTGTTGCGCAGGAATTAAACTTGTAGGTAGTATGACTTTGAACAAATTTGTGGGTTCATTCAGATAAATCTTATTTTCAAGTGAAATAATAAAATATGAGGGAATAGGGTACCCAGAGTTCGGTAAGTATCTCGGAGAATTAACAGCGCGAGTGGCCGGCCATTTAAGCAAATCACTCACTCGCCTGCCTGCGTCTTCCCGAACATAACCACCTATTTTTTTGCGAAGTTATTTTAAAATAACGTTATCACCTAAGATGTTGATTGAAATCAAATGATGTCAAAGACAATTTTGTTCACAATTAAATACTTTTGATAAATAACGTATTAAATTGGATAAGAAATAATATTAATATTGATAAAACTCCATCGCCATCATTAATGCATCAATTTCGAACGCGAGTTATTACAATAAAAATGGTTATTTTGAGTCTATCTAAAAATATAGGTATATATGCTGTCACGAACTTTTTTTGAGAACTTTTGAAGAGGATTAATTCCGCCATACATTTTTTCGTGACTTAAACCGTTTACGCAGAGTACGCAATGGAAGCTTTCAAAATTGAATAATTTTCCCCGTTTTTGCAACATTTTCTTTTGTAACTTCGTTCCTATTAGTCACGAATAGCCTTTCTCGATAAATGGAATATCCAAAACAAAAAGATTGTTTCAATTCCAACCAGTAGTTCTTGAGATTAGCGCGTTCAACCAAACAAAAAAACAAACTCTTCTGCTTTATAATATTAGTATAAATAGATAGTCTGTATAAACAGAAATATTTTTAGTTTAGTGGATTTTCGTATCAGTAAATTTTTACTTGTGTCCCGTCCCTATGGTCGGATTATTCCGACAATGGCGCTGGAGCTCAATGCATTTTTCTAAGAATAATATCAGTAATTTATCTAACTTCAGCATTTTTTTTATTTCATTAATTATTTCTTGATTAACCATTTATCAAATTTTAACATGTAAATATAAAACAACGTTATCAAATAAAAAAAGCCTATGAAACGAATGGTGGTTTTAGTCGTAAATATACGACCTTGGCGTAATGGACTCGAAAATATTTGTCGGATCTATCCGACCGTGGCGTGGCGGGTAAAGGGTTAAGGTTTAAATTACGGCTTTTAGAATAGAATTTTAGGCTATTCAAAGTGAAGAGTTTTTCCGAATATCAAAGCTAACTCCCTAGACCTAAAATAAGAAACTATTAGAGAACTTGCGGGTAAAGGGTTAAGGTTTAAATTACGGCTTTTAGAATAGAATTTTAGGCTATTCAAAGTGAAGAGTTTTTCCGAATATCAAAGCTAACTCCCTAGACCTAAAATAAGAAACTATTAGAGAACTTGTCATCAGAGAATGTAAATGTCGAATCGGGGCCAATGTTTATGTTTTTATTACTGACAAATACGGTCGATGACATATTATGCTGCCTGCTACGAACTAAAACCACCCGAATAAAAGTGAATTTTTAACCGACTTCAAAAAAAGGATCTCAATTCGACTGTATGTTTTTTTTATGTTTCTTACCTCATAACTTTTGACTGGGTGAGCTGATTTTGATAATTCTTCTTTATTCGAAAGCTGTCGCTTTCCCATGTGCTCCCATTTCAATTTAGTCTAGTTCTGAAAATCCATGAGAAAATTTTTGCTTGGTGGTAGGATCCCTTCTGGGTCCGCCTGGCTAGCGACCACCCTTTATATAAAGTCTGCCGCCAAATGTTACCGCCCCGGCGGTAATGTGTTCCGGCAATATTGTATAAAGAGCCAGTTCCTTCCTAAACTCGTGTGCTTTCATCTTCGACCTCATCGTCACTTACCATCAGGTGAGATTGAGGTCAAACGCGGGTTTAGTCACTTATAAAAAAAAAAAAAAAAACCATATACCTAAGTCATAAAATTGCATTAAGAAGTGCTGGACTGGGAGCGAAAGAAAAACGTAGAATGTACCAGCTGCTTCTCTTCCCGAGCATACTGTATTAGTCAGTTAAGGGACAGAGGTTTGATTGGTGTTTTTTGTGGGCGATAGGCTGACCCCCTGTCACTGCAATAGTCTCCCTCCATCATTTTAATACCTCCAAATTTGTCAGACGTGGTTTTATAATCTGGTCAAATCATAAGGGATACAGGCGTGAAGTTATGTATGTATTCATGTATTTTTATTGATGCATTCATTGATTATCGTTGGGCCATTTGCAAGCGCTAGTTACTTTTCTATACTTTTTTCGTTTACTGAATATGAGACATAAAATAAAATATAATAAAATATTGCATGCATTTATTATATTTGATATGATATATTTGTGATTATATCTGGCATTGATCGATATTCAATAATAGATATTTAGAATTACTTCGTACAAAGCCATCTAAAGCGGGAAAAAGAAAAGCATCTCAACTACCTCTTTTTCAACCAAGGAAAAGATTTGTCACCCGTAGAGTAAGCTCTTTTGGGAGCAAAATAAATACATTACGCACAATAAGGCACCTGAAAGACTGTTAGCCCGAAGTTTAGCAGCCATAGATGTATTATTGTCAGTGTGGGAAGACTATCTCTGCTGAACTGAGCATACCCACTAAACATCTCCCTTTTGCCGATCGTGCCTTTTAGCAAATGAGTAAATAATGATAAATAAATAAAATAAAATCCCCAGACAATCACACCAACTACATGACCCGAAACTAAGCAGAGCTTGTGATATGGGATACCATGTAGCGAACCTAGAATATAAATAGATAAACGCCCAGACACGGAACTTTTTTTTTCTAGTTCCGTGCGGGAATCGAAACCGCGACTACTGGCGTCTGAGGCAGACGGTGTTACCCCATCGCCAAAGCGGTCGCCTATGGTCAAGATAGAAAAGCTGAGACTAAGAGAATACCTAGAGCTATTAGACTCATTATGTGATAGGAGTGACGGGAAAGCAAACGAACGTTTGAAACGAAACGTAGAACCATTGGGCTTAATGAGGTTTCCTATGTAAGAAAGCGAACTGCATCAAAGGGCATCGATGAAACCCTCAGGGCTGGCGTCGACACCGGCGCCGAAAGCAAAGATTGGGTCAGGCGCTCGAAAGTGTAACGGGCGCTTGAACTAGGCTAAGGAGTCTCTATCAATTCTTTATAGTAACCCTGGCAGCGTGCGGTGCCTCGTAACAAAATGCAAGACGGATCTGTGGTAGACTCAGCTGTGCGAGAGCGCTCCTTCATGTCGTGAGAATCTAGACACTTGACGCACCTAGGCATGGCGAAGCTCGTGGCCATATAACCTGTTTTATGTGTTTTTTCGACGAGGACGTTTTAGAGACCGTTCGCGCTGCAAATCTCTTGATAGCATTTATAATTTGCGAGATATCATGGGTTTTGTCTCTGACCCTAATTCTTTGCTCTCGAGTGTAGTTTGGTAATATGTTTGTATTGTATTGTATATTTATTTTATATGTTCAATATTAATATGTAGATATTATTATTTTTATAGGTACCTATGTATACTACTATTTTTCTGCCGTGCCACATACTATTTTTTTTATCCTAGCTTATAATGCTTTTTCATTATTTTTTGTGTAAATTTTAGTGTTTTAGGGTGGGACTATCCCAGTACATTTTTCCTTTCCCCGAACACCTAGGGGACAGAGGGACGGGCTGAAAACCAGCTTCGATGTTCTTACTGGATCAATCGACATTAAGCTGAGTCTGATTCCTTTTTTAATTATCGTTTTATTTTCTATGTATAATAAGAACTAGGCTAATATAAGATATGTTTTACGTGTGGAAATTGCGATAGTTACTTAAATAAATATTTTCTTTCTTTCTTTAAGCTTACTCAGTGAATTATTAACCCTTAACCGCCACGGTCGGTCACAATTACTTTCGAGACCATCCATTCCGCCAAGTTCGTAAAAAAACATTTTGATAACATCGGAATATCCATATCTAACTATACTGTTGCACCCTTATAAACACACCAATACGGAAGATAACACAACAAAAACATATTATTATTGACCTTTTTATCGGTGCTTTTACATTGGGTGTTTGGGACATCGTGTGCCAAATCAAAATGGGAGACAGAACAGATTAACCCCCATCTTTTGTGACCCCTTAAAAAATTCCACCACTTGTAGTTTTTTTTTAAATGAAGTTTTTATCATTTTATGTAAAAAACCCAAAATTTGACATTAAAGTTTAAATTAAAAAAAAACTATTCAGCGCTACGTCAAAATTTTTATGCCATTTTGACGTGTACACCTGCGGGGTTCTATTGAATACAAAATTACTGGCATTAGTCAAGTATTTACAATTTTTTTTCAACTACAAAGTTACAAACTGATTAAAATTTTAATTCAATCCTTGACTTTACACGCCAAAAAAAAAAAAACTAAAAGCGACCGGAATCTTCCATCTTCCTTAAAAGTTCTCTATTGTGTGCTCTTTCTAATGATATGCCACATGTTAGATAAACATCAAAAAAACTTCGTAAATAAGCCAAATTTGCGATAGCGTTCTACGTCCCCACAACTCAATTCTTTAATCATAAAGAAACAGGTAATGGTTACTATCTCGCTCTTTTGCATTAAAATCTTTCTAGCTGAGCCGATCGAGTCACAAGCCACGAGGGGGGGTGGGTGAGGCGCCGGCGCGTCGGGTGAGGCGCCGGCGCGTCGCGTCGGCATTCTTTCTTTAGTTAGTAGGTTAGTAGAGACTTCACTGCCTCTGTTACCTTACGCGTTTGCTGCTTTACGTTACTTTAATATCGTTAAAAGTTGTTAGTTTATTCTTAAGTGTTATTTTCGTTGAGTTTTGTTGATTTATTGTTACGTTTTTAAACTGTTGGTGTTCTTGTTCAGTTTACTTTCTGTTGTTATAATGACGACATTCACTAATCAAGAATACACGGACATCTTGATAGTATATGGAGCTGCAAATTGTGTTGCTCGCTTAGCGCAACGGATCTATCAAGATCGCTATCCTAATAGAAGAATACCTAGCCGTAGAGTGTTTCAAAATACCTACAGACGCATGCGCGAGACTGGCAGTATCCATGTAAATGAAGCAAGGGGTCATAATGAGCGATACAATGTAGAAGTTGACGAGGGTATTCTTGCACTTTTTGAAGAACATCCAACAATTAGCATTAGAGAGGCGGCAGCACAGCTCAATATTAGCCCATGGAAAGTGTGGTATGTCCTTCGCCAGAATGGAAAACACCCTTTTCATTACACACCCGTGCAAGGTACGTAAATTTCAACAAAACAAACATTGTATTCCCTGTTGCTTTTGTTTACCTGTTAAGACGAAGTTTTTTAATAAGAATTTCTGTGCAGTATTTCTGTTAAGCCTTAGATATCTTTTTTTTTAACTAAAATCTTAGATTCTTAATGCTAAGTATTTTTATTATTTGTTGCAGGTCTTGAGGATAATGACTTTGGCAGACGAGTTCTGTTTTGTCAATTAATATTGCACAAAGATGTGGATGACCCATTCTTTTAAAAAAAAATACTGTGGACGGATGAGTCCAAATTCACAAGAGAAGGGATTCTTAATTTACACAATTTGCACCACTGGGCTCCGAAAGACGAGAACCCGCGGGTAAAACGACAAAAATCCTTTCAAAGGAAATTTAGCGTAAATGTTTGGGCAGGTGTGATTGGTAATAAGATAATAGGCCCACACTACCTGCCTGACAACCTAAATGGCGACAACTACCTGGAATTTTTGCAAAATGACCTACCCGAATTAATGGCTGAGGTCCCGGTTTACAATGAAGATACACTTGTAACCTTTCAACAAGATGGCTGTCCCGCGCACTGGCGATTGAGCGTAAGGCAATACTTAGACAATGTATTCCCAGATTCTTGGATTGGGCGGGACGGCCCTATTCAATGGCCTGCCCGTTCCCCAGACTTAACTCCTTTGGATTTTTATGTCTGGGGACGGGCTAAGGAACTAGTTTACGCAACAAAAGTTTCGACTAGAGACTAATTAATCCAACGCATAGAAGGAGCTTTTGCGACTATAAGACAAGAAATGCAACTAAGGATAACGACAACTGAAATTCGGAAAAGATATCGAGCCTGCATTCGAAATAGAGGGCAACAGTTTGAACAAGATTTGTAATGTTTTTCAATAAATTCTTATGGAAATAACATTTTTTTTTCATATCACCTCAATAAAGAGTAGATTTCAATGCAAAAGAGAGAGAAAGTAACCATTACCTGTTTCTATTATGATAAAATAATTGAGTTGTAGATATCAGCGTTCTACATTCCCATTCGCAAATTTGGCTTATTTACGAAGTTTTTTTGATGTTTATCTAACATGTGGCATATCATTAGAAAGAGCACACAATAGAGAACTTTTAAGGAAGATGGAAGATTCCGGTCGCTTTTAGTTTTTTTTTTTTTGGCGTGTAAAGTCAAGGATTGAATTAAAATTTTAATCAGTTTGTAACTTTGTAGTTGAAAAAAAATTGTAAATACTTGACTAATGCCAGTAATTTTGTATTCAATAGAACCCCGCAGGTGTACACGTCAAAATGGCATAAAAATTTTGACGTAGCGCTGAATAGTTTTTTTTTAATTTAAACTTTAATGTCAAATTTTGGGTTTTTTACATAAAATGATAAAAACTTCATTTAAAAAAAAACTACAAGTGGTGGAATTTTTTAAGGGGTCACAAAAGATGGGGGTTAATCTGTTCTGTCTCCCATTTTGATTTGGCACACGATGTCCCAAACACCCTGTATAATTGTCAATTTATATAAACGGAAAAAGATTTATCATATTTGGAATAGCCTGGAGCAGGATCCAGCCATCCTATTTGGAGGTATTATCATGATGGGGACAGGCTATTGCAGTGATAGAGGGTCTCTCAAAAATGCCAATGCCCCTTAACTGACTTTTACAGTATGCCCCGAAAGAGAAGCAGCTGATACATTCAATGTTTTTCTATTGCTCCCAGTCCAGCATACACGATAACTTTATGGTAAGTTGTGAGATCTGCCGTTAGAAGACTTGGTACCTTCATATTGTCACGGTAATGATGGGCGATTTGAAATCCTGAAAAGTAACTTCGGGTCTTCGTGGTGAGCAGTTCCGCAGCGAAATGTTGAAATGCTTTAGATTAGAGTGATGAAGACAGATAATTAGCTAGATAGGTTAATCATTGATGTATGCACCAATTCTATGTTTTAAAAACCTTTAATTGTAAAAAAAATCCTAGCCTCCAAACCGGCACAGCTGAAAATCAGCGCTGCTGCCTTCGGCTGTAGCATTTGCTGAGCTGTTGCCGTTTTCTTGTGCGAATTATAGTTTTGAAATTGAAAGCAGATTTCAACTTCGAGCTAAAGTCCGACAAGGCTCTTTGGCGCTTGGATGACGTCGTCAGGGAAGTGTGTGGGTGAAATAAGGGTTGCACCATTCAATAAAACTTCTCTATTCTCGGGGAAAGATACAACTGCAGAAACATTTTAGCACAATCATTAGTAAGCCCAGATTTTGTAAATTTTGGTGCGTTATATAGGTACCTAACTTAATATTTAATTTAAAAATACGACAACAAATATGAGCGTAAAGCGTCATGAAGTTGTCGTACTTTTCTAACCTAACCACCGTATTTCATAGGTGGTTAGTTCCACCTATGAAATAACGGTGGTTAGTTCCAGTTTTTGTAACGCGCCAAAAGATCCTGGTCTGGAATATACTTACTAGGGTAACTGTTGAAACGTACCTTTGATTTTTTTCCTCTAGTTTCGTGCGTTGCGTTGTAAATTAAAACGAATAAATAGAAGCGCTAATTTAACAAGCTTAAAACATTTCATAGACTGCAGAGACGTAGGTTATTTTTGATAAAATCGAAATAAAACAAAATTTATTTATTTATTTACTCTTCATTGTACATATACCTATACAAAATAGAAAACAAACAACATAAAAAAAGTAAACACAATCGGCGGTCTTATCGCTAGCGAGCGATAAGAGAGTTAATAATTTTCAGTTTTATTTCACTGGTAATAAACAAACTTATCTAATAACAATAAATAGACATACAATATTGAGCAATTGCCAAAATAAAAGCAATACATTTTTACTGAAATAAACTCTGTCATAAAATTAGCTTTGGTGATACTTATGTATCCAAATTCATTAAAATCGATTCTTAGTATATTAAAATGAAAAATAAATTTGCTTCACGCACAGGTAAAGAATAGATTTTCGTGTAACACCTATATATTCTCTAAATATATTCTACATAATATATTAACTTCGCTATAAAAATGTACAATACATTATTATTACATTATACTCTTGTGTATAAAAATGCATTTATAAGTATAAGCTCCTTATTAGATAGGATATTTGATCTAGAGGGAGTAGATATGATAAAAATCAACTATAATTAATTTCATTCAGTCAAGATAATAAAAATAACTAAAGAAATTTCAACATGTTTTTGTTCGAACTGCTAAAAGATTTACATTGAAAGTACCTATCGATAAATTTGATTCATTAAACTGTACTAAGTACTATAGTTAAATCTTTTCTTTTATCTTTGCGACGAAAGTAAATAAATAAATAAGTGCGGATAGCAATGGAACTAAAAACACAAAAAAAAATGTCTAATGTATCTTAAATACTTAGTTATAAAGTTCATTTGATCCTTAAAAACATTGATTATTTAGTTCTTTATATGTAGAACATTGTGTAAACGTAGGTACAGAATACAGGGATATATTTCAGTCAACGGCCAAATTTTTTTTACATAATAGGTAAGTATCATTAATAGAAATGATCTTTGCAAAACAGGTATGTATTTTTTACAAGGAAAATAATATATTCTCTAAAATATTAAAGCATAGTCACTCTAAACTATGTACGACTACGCGCTACTACATAACATTTTGTAGTACTACAACGTTTTATTTTCAAATGTATAAATGAAATGCCGCGTCGCAGTAGTGTTCATCAACAGCGACCATTTTAAAAAAAAGTTTGTGGTGACTATTTTTTATTTTTCTACTAAAATAAATATGCAGGTACGTTTATATTGAATCAAAGAATACAATATTTAAATTTGGCCGGTGACTAAAAAGCAGCCCTGTACAAATAAGGGTATGCTTACACAAACAAAACCTAAGACTTATGAAAAAATGCTTGAAACATATAACTACAATGAAAATGTACACTGGTGTAATGTTGCTTAACTAAACATGACGTAACAGTTTACTTTTAGAAAAAAAAATAACAAAACTGGGCTTTGTTTTAAAACTAACTTAAAAAAATAAGCATAGCTAGATGACCCTAATACCAAACATCTGTGGTCATAATAGTCATATACAGCTCAATGCCATATACAGGGTGACTGGTGACAAATTTTAGATATTGAAGGAGAGCACTCTGTACTCGATTCTGATCATAATTATGTAATAAAAGTAGGTACTTAATTTTTTAGCAGAATTTCCTATAAATAAATAAAGAGTTTTACTAGGTCGACGAGCGTTCGTGAAGCCTTCTATACCTAAGTACCTATTTGGTGCTGATAGCACCGTGCGTAAGTTCGTACTAGTGTAACCATGCGTTGAATAATGAATTCTTTAACAGTCGGTTAAGTTTACTCAGTAAATAATTGATATTTAATTTTTATTTCTCTCCAACTATCACGTTATCGAAATTCTAAAGCGACCTACCAGTCACTCTGTATAAGTTAACTTATATACAAAAATCTGTGTACCTTTTGTGTATAAGGTAAATAAAATCATGTGAAATTCAGTATTTTTCGATGGTTGTGATGACAATGGTCCCCTCACTCGATGGTTACTATCAAAATAGATCCAAAGACCGCCGTAGTACGAGGAGTCATGGCATGTATCTATTAATTTGTTTTCGCTTTACGATGTTGTGCGTGACAGTTCTCATATTTCATGTTACACTACATACTTACAACTAATAAAATTTAATTTGGCATGATAGATAAAAAGTACATTAAAAAAATTTAAAAAAGAAGTTAAGTATATTTTTATCTTGAATCAACATCGAATATCTTGAAACCGTAACTCTGAATACATTTTTTTACCAACTGATTCGATATTTCTAACCAATCGAGTTGAATACCGAACAATTTAATAAAGGCAACATCACTATGATTGTCAATTTTGATCTGTCACGCATGTCATCTTAAAACGTTTCCACTAAAATAGTGACTAGATTTGAAAGTTTCTAAAACTCATAATTAGTCCGAATCGACAAGAAAGTGGCAACGTTGAAATATTTGGGCATCGCGTTCAGAATAGTTTTGTATTCGTCAGTGAAGTCCTCAGGATTGTAGATTTTGTGAGCGTGATAGGCAACATCCAGGATAGGCCCGGATTGCAGGGATAGAGGCACCTGTAAGTAATGAATGGATTAATAAATTATATTTATTTATTAAAAAAGGTTCGCAACAAGGCACACACTTTTACATTCATAATATACGTAGACAGTTATTAGAAAAGTTATATAAGTGCCACCTCAGTTAAAAGCAAACACGTGCTTAAATTAAATACATTGTCTTATTATTATTTGTCAAGGAAAAACAAAAATATTACAATCTATATCATTATATGTAAGTTTAAATTAATTATTTTTAAATAAAAGAAAAAATAAAACATTAAGACATAAGAAAATAAAATAAAAATAAGTTACAAAATAAATTAAGTAAAAGATATTAAAATTAAAATTAATTTAGCTAATTGTCCTATCCTAATTAAAAATGTGTACCTATACAAAACAATAAATTATTAATGAGTAACTAAATGGAGGTCGTGCATTTCTTTAAATTGTATTGAATAAGATCTCCTTCAGATCAGTTTTGAATATATAACCAGCTACATTGTGTTGTATAATGTTATATTATATGCTGGTTAGGCTCAATATGTTTAAGCACAGGCGGCGCGTTTCGCGAGTTTTCGTTACATTGCCGGCTTTACAGTAAACTAGCGGATAGTTCCATAGTAAAGCCGGCGATTTATTAAAACGCACGACGCCCCGCGACTGTGCTTAAACTCTTATACTGTCGCAAATGGTGCGCAGGGCTTAAATTTTCATCGAAAATGTTGACAATTTATAGCATTGCTTTTTGGCGAGGAACATTAAAATCAGCAATTTTTGTCATTAGAACGACGTTTCTAAATTTTATATTTTCGGAGTTAGAGTAAAACAACGATGCACAATTTTCATCGAAAATGTTGACCTTTTATAGCGCCTTTTTATTATTTCTACGAGTGAGGAACATTAAAATAAGTATCTTTTGAGTCCTGCGCACCCTTTGCTACACCCAAACCGCATTTTATATAGAGCCGGTCTATTATTAATCCCTTGTGCCCGTTCACTCTTCGATCTCATCTTCACTTTCCATCAGGTGCGATTGAGGGCATACGCGGGCTTGGTCACCGATAAAAAAGCTTCAAAGGGAGCTTTATTTAATAAGCTTGTGTAAGGCTGTATACAGAAAGAAAGCTGGAAACTTATAAGCGCTTACCGGCGCTTGACAGCGCTGGTCCGTTCTACACAAAGGAAGCAGGTTGAGGCAGACCAAGCAAAATGTCGGACTCATCGGACGATGATTTCTCAGCGCTGACCAGCGCGTGTTGAAGCTTGTTGGAACTTGTCGACTCCGTTCAGTGCTTATCGGCGCGCGTTCATATATTTTTCTGCGCGGGTCATTACCGGAACACATACATAACTTCACGCCTGTATGGGGTAATGGGGTAGGCAGAACACCAGAGGCTATAAAACCATCTGATGTCATTTGACAAATTTGTAGGTATTATTATGATGGAGAGAGACTATTGCAGTGACAGGGGGTCAGCCTATAAGATATCTTATAGTAGATATCCGGATGCAAGAAGATGGGGTTCTCTGGCTGAAAATTGTAATTGTGTATTTGTAAAAGATTTTTTTTAAATTCATTTTATTTTTAAAAGATGATTGCTGTTGAGTTTCTTGCCACTTCTTCTCAACAGATTGACTTTGCGAAGTGGTGGTAGATTCAGTTCAATTTGTTAATGGTTTGACTATTTCTTAATAAACTAAATAAACTCTTTAGCAGTGCGGTATCAGATCTTATGAATTCGTATGTTTGCAAATGTTTCCAAAGAAGCATTTAAGATGTGGGCTTACAGACGGATCTTAAACATATAGGAATTTAAATAATTGTAATTTACAACTAGGCTAACATTCGTCAACAAACGAATCGATAGTTGTGTGTTAAATATAAATAAAAAAATAAACTCACCACTAATTGCAATACAAAGTCATCAGTACTAATCCCCGAGCTATAGGTAGCCTCAGAATGCACTATGAGGTAGACGGGCCGGTCGTTGAATCGCTGGGACTCCTTTAGGGGACTGTTGAAACTCCATCCGGTCACAGTCACGTTGTGCCGCGGTGTTAGCGTTATTAGACTATGGGGCGGTCCTGTGGATATTCAAATTGAAAAATTAAATAAATAAATAATACTCGATTATGGCAAGCAAAATTATACCGAATAAGGCTCTTCTTGCCGTACTTGAGTTTTGGCGCTGGTGGCGCCATCTATCAATATTTAAGTGAACTTTTTCTACTTTAGTATTTTTGACACTCACCCTCCCCCCACCGTACCGACCCTGGACTTGAAGTTCGACCGCGAACCGATCGAGGACGCAACACGTCGCTGTGCTGCTATAATTTAAATCTAATTAGCTACCGGAGCTGAGCAATAAGGAGTAACCGATTCACATTTGGCACCAAACTCATCAAGGAAAGAGAATCCGATCACCGAAAACGGCGACTACAGGCTAATATTCCCAACATCCCTTCCCTTTGTCTGGTGAGTCATTTTATTATTAACTTAATTTGAAAATATTGTTTTTTCCAACCACAATTACAGTCCACTTAATTATCGATAGATAGTGCCGCCAACAAATTTTGGTCCATACGAGCCGGATGACAGCAGTATTGCACTGCTGGGTTTATTTAATTATTCACGTTGTAGAAGGAGTTACGTATATATATTATATTATATCACTATATATTTATTATATACCAGTCTAGTTTATCGCTATACATCCTGGTAATAAAGTAAATTCTCGTTAATTGCGTATTGTTAAATTCTAGTTACATCTACCCGCGTTATACTTTAAAAAACGCGTCTTATCGCATAATACGTTTATGCAGCGGCTTTAAAATAAAATACCTACAGATTCTTTCTATTTATTTTACGAAATTGTTATACTTGTTTGTGCTAAGTTATTCGTAAAATAATCTCAATGACTAGCAAAACTAAGAAGGTCGATGACATATCGGACGCCGAGTCAGATATGCAGTTGGCGCTTCTCGAAGCTCAAAGAAACGTAATATTTGAAAATATTCAGAGGATATACGATGATAGTAGACTTATTAACACCAACGAGGAGGCAAAGGAAAGATTTCTTAACGCGTACACGAATGTTGAATCATTATACAATAAATTCAATGATTTGTTAGTTAAGTACAATGAACGACTTTTGTTAGTATTTCCTCATTCTAAGCCAAACTTTAGCGCCATGACCGCCTTAGAGCAGTTATATGGATGTATTAAACGTGTGGGTAGCCAGGTGAGCGAGCCGCCGACCGCCGCCGCGGCCGCCTGCGCTCCACGCAAGTCCCGACCGAGTCTTCCGCCGATCGAGCTTACTTCCTTTGATGGAGACATACGCTCATGGCCGTTATTTTATGCGAGTTTCAAGTCTACAGTACATGACAATCAATCACTATCCGATTCCGAAAAGTTATACTATTTAATAGGTAAAATAACAAGCAAGGCCAAGACTGCGTGTGCCGGTATAACTCCCTGTGCCGAGAACTATAACCTTTTGTTTCAAACATTAATTAATAAGTACGAAGATAAACGAATGCTTGCATCTACCTACTTAAATCAGTTGTTGGATTTTAAGCCGTTATCACGTTCGACAGCGCATAGTCTTGATTTGTTTACCGACAATTTCGTTTCAGCGGTAAAGGCTTTACAAAATATAAAGGTTACGAATTTAAGTGACTTAATTATCTTACATATCGCACTTAAAAAACTAGACCCAGATACCG
The DNA here is from genome assembly GCA_944452665.1 of Stenoptilia bipunctidactyla. Lineage (NCBI taxonomy): Eukaryota > Metazoa > Arthropoda > Insecta > Lepidoptera > Pterophoridae > Stenoptilia > Stenoptilia bipunctidactyla. Next base: position 8,921,565 of record OX101748.1, on the reverse strand, counting down.
TACTTTCGTTCGAGAATAATATTCGGTCAACTGAGATACCCACGTTTGGCGAGCTGGTCGAGTTTATTAAAAGTCAGTCTAAAATATTACAGCGTTCGTCGAATGATTATAATACAATCGATAATAACAAAAGAATGGACCGACCGCGGTCAAAACATAATTCCAACCCTCCTAATTATCAATCATTCGTTAGTACTCTCGCTAATAATTCATTAAAATGCTTATGTAGTAATATTGTACATAGCCATTTATATAAGTGCCCCTCCTTTGAAAAAATATCGCCGGAAGAGAGATTTAAACGTGTTAAAGAAAATAATTCATGTGTAAACTGCCTTTGTATTAAACATAAAGTTTCATCATGTAAATCTAGTATGTTTTGTAAAATTTGCCAATCTAAGCATCATACGTCTTTGCATTTCATTAAATCAGCTGATCAAGGTCCTAACCGAACATCGAACCGCAGTGATGCGAGTACCTCGCCTGTCTCGACGGCCAAGAACACTGCCGCGCCACCGCAGGCGCGTCTTTCTAGTGGCAGCGTTGCATTGTGTAGCACAGCTAAGTTGAAGGATTTTAATATCTCGTGCGTAGGAACTGGACGAGTAGGTATACTACCGAGCACTGTGCTACTTGCAACCGCGCAGGTTATTATGTATGACAGCTTTGGCAAGGAACATTTAGTAAGGTGTTTATTGGATACGGCATCGCAATGTAACTTTATAACAACGAACTTGTGTAATAAATTAGGTATTCAATCACGTAATACATTGAATACGATTGTTAAAGGGATCGGGGCGACGGAGAAGAATGTGAAGGGGTCGACATCTTTTTGTATTTATTCGCGTTTTAATAAAAATATAAAATATGAAATTTCGGCTTTAATGATCGATTATATTACCGATAGTTTGCCTTCGGCTGTAGTAGACGTGACGGCGTGTAAGTACTTAGATAAGTTGCCGCTTGCCGACGCCTCGTTCGGGATACCGGGGCCCGTGGACGTGCTGCTGGGCGCCGCGCTGTTCCCGCATCTACTGCTGCCGGGCGTCGCGCGCGCAGACGCCCCCGCCGCGCTGCCGCCCGCCATACACACCGCGTTAGGATATGTCGTTATGGGTTCCGTACCCACATTATATAATCAACCAAATAGTACAGCAACTTCGTGTTGCGCTATTGTAGAATCGGATAAGAGTATAGATAACTTGTTAAGGAACTTCTGGGAGATTGAAGAACTTCCCGTCGCTAAAGTTCAAAGTCCGGATGATAATGAATGCGAGATGTTTTTCTGTTGTACTACGAAACGCGACCCAGTTAGTGGTAGGTACATAGTCGGTTTACCGTTCCGGGAGGATCCCTATTTATTAGGCGATTCTTATAAGATAGCGCGTAATCGTTTTCTCTGTTTAGAGCGGAAGCTTGAGGCTGCGCCCGCGTTGCGCCTCGCTTACGATAATGTTATTCGCGAATACTTAGAAAAGGGTTATTTGTCGATAGCGCCGCAAGATGAAGATAATAAATCTTTACCTCCGCGTTATTTTATACCGCACCATGGAGTGATCCGAGAAGATAAGGTATCGACAAAGTGTCGAATCGTTTTAGATGCCAGTTCGAAAACTAGTTCGAGTATATCGTTAAATGATATTTTACATAGCGGTCAGAATTTGCAGGGCGACTTATTTAAAATAATATTAAATTTTAGACTATTTCGAATTGGACTTTCCGCCGATTGTAGACAGATGTTTTTAAATATTGAAATGCGGGAAAGCGACCGCCGCTTTCAAAATATATTGTATCGGTACACACCGAGTGATCCGGTAACTACGTATCGATTTAATAGGGTATGCTTCGGTTTAAAATCGAGCCCGTTTCATGCGCTTAGAGTTGTTCGACAACTGATATCCGATGAAGGCGATGGGTATCCACGTGCGAAGGAAGTAGCTACTTCTTCATTGTTCATGGACGATGTGGCTTTTTCCGTGCCTGACGAGGAACAGGCGGTGGCCACGGCAGAAGAATTAATTTCTTTTTTTAAACGAGCTCAATGGGATCTCGTTAAATGGAGTAGTAACTCGAGACAGGTGTTAGATAGTATTCCAGATTCACATAAGTTGCTTACAGAGGTAGATTTTGATAAAAGCATTGATCTTAAAGTCTTGGGCTTACGCTGGGCCACAGACTCCGATACATTTTATTTTAAAATTAATACTTTTACGCAAGAGAAATGCACTAAGCGTAGTATTTTGAGTTTCATAGCGCGCTTATGGGATTTGATGGGCTTCGTAGCACCTATCATTTTGTACGCTAAGCTTTTTATTAAAAGGCTTTGGCTTCTTAAAATCGGTTGGGATGACGAAGTACCCAGTGACGTTTGTAATAAATGGAAACAGTTTTGTTTTGAATTGCCTTTACTAAATAATTTTAAAATACCTCGTCACTTAGGAGTCGCTGCTGACTCAAAGATAAGTTTAGTCGGGTTTGCGGATGCGAGTGAAGCCGCGTACGGAGGCGTTGTTTATTTGCACGTGGAGTCCGCCGCGGGCCGCACCGTGCGGCTGGTCTGCGCCAAGTCGAAAGTCGCACCGATGAAACAGCTTTCGGTGGCCAGGCTGGAACTGTGCGCCGTCTTGTTACTCTCTCAATTATTACGCCTCGTTTATGATAACTATTCCTCACGTTTAAAAATTAATGTATATGTGTTTACCGATTCTAAGGTAGTTCTTTATTGGTTAAAGGGCTCCCCGCATCGATGGCAGACATTTGTAGCCAATAGGGTAGTAAAATTACCGATAACATATCTCCGGATGTGTTCTATCACGTAGCGGGAGTCGAGAACCCAGCAGATTGTTTGTCTCGTGGTCTCACTCCCCAAGGTTTGATTGCCCATCCGTTGTGGATGCATGGTCCTCTATGGCTTGACGATAGCCCGTCGCAGTGGCCAACGAATGAAATAGATTTTACTAACATTAAGAATCAAATTCCGGAACGTAAAGGGTTGGTTCATGCAGTTACTTCACCTACCGAAGGTGAACATGTACTTTCTTCTCTTACTTCCCGCGTTTCTTCATGGACTAAGCTATTACGTATTATAATTTATATTTATCGTTTTTCTAATAAACTTCCGCGTAGCGAAACTTCGGCAATTACGTCTAGTGATTTTAAATTTGCAGAAAATAAATTGCTGCTTTATTTACAAAATAAACACTTTAAAATCGATTTGCTTAATTTACAAGCCGGTAAGAAATGCTCACCTGCGCTATTAAAACTTAACTCCTTTTTGGATAACGGCCTAATTCGAGTAGGTGGTCGATTAGGTAATTCCGAATTGATTTATTCACATAAACACCCCGTAGTACTTCCGCATAGCGACCCCGCAATCAATCTATTAATAGACTTTTACCATAAAAAATATTTACACGCCGGTCCAGAGCTCTTACTGTCATTATTAAGGCATCAGTATTGGATATTAGGCGCACGTAACGTAGTAAGGCGACAAGTACATAAATGTAATACTTGCTTTAGGTTAAATCCGAAATCCTCTTCGCCTTTGATGGCTGACCTTCCCGACATACGAGTTGTTCCTGCTATTAAAGCATTCGCGTATACAGGGTGTGACTACGCAGGTCCTATACAGTATGTTCCGATTAGGAAACGGGGTGCTAGGAGCCTTAAGGCCTACTTGTGCGTGTTCACGTGTCTTACGACGCGCGCGGTTCACATTGAGGTAGCCGGCGACTTAAGTACGAGTAGTTTTTTGTCCGCTTTGAAGAGATTCCTTTCCCGCCGTGGTCCAGTGCAAGTTATGTATTCGGACAAAACGGTACAAACTTCGTAGGAGCGAGTAAATATTTACGTGAATTATATAATTTTTCAAATCGAGAATATAACAATAAATTTGAAATTGAATTAGCCGAGAGTCGTATCGTGTGGAAATTTATTCCACCGGCGCGTCCCCCCACTTTGGTGGTTGTTGGGAGTCAATGGTTAAATTAATTAAAAATCATCTTTTTCGCGTGATAGGGCAGCAGCTCTTATCTCTTGAAGAGCTGAATACCGTTCTCACCCAAGTTGAATGTTTGTTAAATTCACGACCGTTAACCGTTTTAAGCTCGGATCCCTCTGAGCCCCTGTCCCTTACACCGAGTCATTTCCTACACACAGCTCCTATAAATTCAATGCCCGCACCGGCAGTGGACGTCAGTATGACGCCAAGAGATAGACATACTCTCGTAGATAGTCTCGTGCAATCGTTTTGGAAGCGGTGGAGTGTAGAGTACTTGCACAATCTACAAGTTAGGGCGAAGTGGAACTCTTTGACTACTCCTATAGTCCCAGGCTCTGTAGTTGTCATCAGACAGGACAACGTCCCGCCTCTGTCGTGGCCCTTGGGCGTCATAGATAAGGTTCATCCTTCTAAAGACGGAACAGTGCGTGTAGTTACAGTTAAGACGTCTAAGGGATCTTTCCTGCGCCCGGTAGTACGCCTTTGCCCACTTCCGACGCAATAAATACATCGTATGTTTTAGTATATTTTTAATTTGTTATGTTTGTTTATCTTAATATTTGTGTTTGTCTAACTCAATTTAAATAGTTATATTCACTTATGAAACCACGAAACGTAAGAGAAGTAACGCGGTCGTTTGTAGTATGTAGTATAAATTCCGACTAGGAGCGTACATTATATAGAGTACCTATATTTATTTATTATCCGTTTATTTTTTTTAAAGCCAACGCTTTAAGGGCGGGGTGAAATGGTGGCGCCATCTATCAATATTTAAGTGAACTTTTTCTACTTTAGTATTTTTGACACTCACCCTCCCCCCACCGTACCGACCCTGGACTTGAAGTTCGACCGCGAACCGATCGAGGACGCAACACGTCGCTGTGCTGCTATAATTTAAATCTAATTAGCTACCGGAGCTGAGCAATAAGGAGTAACCGATTCACATTTGGCACCAAACTCATCAAGGAAAGAGAATCCGATCACCGAAAACGGCGACTACAGGCTAATATTCCCAACATCCCTTCCCTTTGTCTGGTGAGTCATTTTATTATTAACTTAATTTGAAAATATTGTTTTTTCCAACCACAATTACAGTCCACTTAATTATCGATAGATAGTGCCGCCAACAGGCGCCAAATCTTATGTATGGTAGTGAATCTTGGGTGTGGTAGACACGAAAGCAGAATTACTGCTGTGGAGATGAGAGCTTTGAGGAGCACGTGTGCAGTGAAATTGAGTGATAGGGGAAAAAAGGTGCAATAACTAAGATTGAAAAGAGTACGGCTACGGCGGTTTGAACATTTGGATAGTATGAGTGAAATTAAGTTTATGAAAGAGGTGTACAAAGCATGAATGGATGGTAGCCTCAGAGAGGTTCGCCTTAGGCGATCATATACCGACCAAATTGGCGACATACTTAAAAAGGGCCAAGTTAAATGCACCCGTAACTGGCGATCATAAATGAAAAGATTAATGAACGTGGAGGAAGCGGAAGAGGCATGTCTTGATCGAGGCAATTGGCGCTCTCTAGTCTCTGCCTACCCTTTGGGTAGATTGGTTGGTTTACTAAAGTAGAGAATAGTAATGTATGTATGTATATTTCCAATATTCCAACAACATTACACACATATACATAACGTCACGCCTGTATCCCTTATGGGGTAGGCTGAAGACCAGATTATAAAACCGTCTGATGTCACGTTTGACAAATTTGGAGGCATTATAATGATGGATAGAGACTATTGCAGTGACACCTGTAAAACCTCTTAACTGACTTTTGCAGTATGCCCGGGAAAAGAAGTAACTGGCTGGTGCTTGCGTTATACTCGCGAACGGGTGCTGCTAGCGGTGCCAGGTCGTTTTGCTAATGACACAATGACTGTTAAATACTCTGGTCTCAGTTTGTCATGTTCGTGTTGTGCATCCATAGCTCAATGCATCTACCATGTAAGCAATTTGGTTGTGGCATGACATTGGCTCTCACAATTAGCTGTCTTGTGTTTGTTTTATTTCATGCGACCACTTTGGCGATGGGGGACCACGGTCTGCCTCAGACGCCAGTGGACGCGGGTTCGATTCCCGCATGGAACAAGAAAAAAAAATGTTCCGGGTCTGGGCGTTTATATGTATTATATTTTAGGTTCGTCCCTAGTTCGCTACATGGTATCCTTCATCACAAGCTCTGCTTACTTTGGGGCCATGTAGTTGGTGTGATTGCTTGGGGAAGTAGAAGTATAATTTGTATACGAATAACAATAAGAAATAGGTACACTATTTCTTATTTGTACAAAGTACATGGTTTTAAGGTAAATTGATGTGCTCACACAGCAATCGTGACATCGCATCGATAGATTCGCTGATATAGCAATCGATAGCGTATTATGTGAAGGTCGTACGCACCTTTACTTACATTTTACTTCCTAGCTTTACTTTCCTTATTTAAGATAGAATAAGATCATTACTACATGTTCAACTTTACAACAGTTTACTTGTCTTTCTTTTACATTTGACATCCTAGTTTAAGTTTACGTAGTTTTAATTCTATATGTTGGATTAACCCCCAACATTGTTTTTTTTTTTTTTTTTTTTTTTTTTTTTTTTTTTTTTTTTTTTTTTTTTTTTTTTTTGAATTTTTATCATAATCATAATCTTAAATCGCCAAATAAGTAAAAAAATCTGCAACAAAAAAATTTGGCATACCTAATTCCTATGCACTGAAACTAAATGATTGTAATATGTAATAAAAAAAAATTTTTACAATTTACATTTCTTACGATACTTTGACTACAAATTACATTAAATTCAGTGACTTTACTTTTACATTTACAAGTGCGCGTTTTAAGGCATCGGAAATAACTAGTTACGTTTACGATAAACGAAATCATTCTCATCGGAAAACAACGTCATCGGTTGGAGCAAAGGCGCTGCAGTATAATCAAGACGATCTTGTTCGACACCAGCAAATAAAAACCAGTTTACACAAGTAAGATCTTTCCATATTACTTTTACATTATCCTAAATTCATCTTAAAATGGAAGGTTTATTGGTACGTCAAAACCAAATCTTTGAAGATATCAAGAAGGTCAAAATCAATTTCAAAAAAGATTCGGTTAGTCGTAAGACCTCAGAATACGTTTCACTGAAATTATCATTTTTAGAGGAACTATGGAAAGAGTTCAAATCGAATGATGGTATATTGATGAAAGAGAAAGACCAGACTCATCAATATTTTAGTGACAAGGTGTATAACATTGTGCAATCATTATATTTAGAGGTGCGTCAATTACTCATATTATGTCATAAAACTGATGGTTCCCTGCAATTTGGTACTCCGTCGGGAGAATCTTCGACTCATTTTGATGCTATGGGAGAGAAAGTGTCAGAATGGAAACGCGATCAGTTAGCGAATTTTCGTGCTCTTATGCGACTCATAAATAGTATTGATATTGAAAATTTAAATGAGAAGTGGGAATTAGAGGTTGAACTTAAATCTCTCCAAAATAGGTGGAATACAATAGATATGTTACATTTACAATTAGATAGCATTTTGGCGGGTTCCGATAATTTATATGACGATGACTATGCTGTACACGAACAAAGGTTCAAAAACACTAGGAAAATGTTGAATCAAAAACTTGCTTCAAGCTTACATCAAATACAGTCAGTTCCGCAAATAGATATACCAACATTTAGTGGCAACTATATTAATTGGCCTACTTTTAAAAACTTATATTCGACTGCTATACATAATAATCCATCGCTTACAAAAGCTCAAAGGATGCAGCATTTAAAAGGCAAGCTTAGAGGTGAAGCAGAGAGAATAGTGCAACATTTGCAAGTGATCTCTGAAAACTATGATTTGTGTTGGGAATTGTTGACCCGTAGGTACGATAACAAGCAATTACTATTTACTAAGCAATTTCAACTTTTTATGCGTCAACCAAGCGCTCAAAAACAAACAGCGTTTGAACTAAAAAGGCTTTATGACGTTACTATGGAGTCGATTCATGCGATTCAAAATCTAGGCGTGGACATTAGTAGTTGGGATCCTATGTTAGTACATGTGTTGTGCGAGAAGCTTGATAATGAGACTTATGGTGATTATATGGAAATTCGAAAAGCCCCACGAGAATTGCCTTCATTTAGCGAGTTCATGACATTTTTAGAGGGAAAATTTACAGCCCTGGAACCTCTACATAAGAAAAGATTTGAGTCTAATAATTATAATTCGGCAAAAACATTTAATAGTCCACCACAACAAAGTTTGATGGAGTACAGAAAACCTGCTCTGAACAATGCATTTTATACATCAATTAAAATCAGTTGTCCGTTATGCAATGACGAACACGCCCTATACCAATGTCATCAATTCTTAAGTATGACATACGACATGCAGCTTGAAATGGTTGAAAAACTTAATTTGTGTATTAACTGCTTAATAATAATAATAATAATAATAATAAAATCTTTATTTGCCAGTAAGTGCGTTATAAATGTTGTTACAAATAATAAATGTCCGGTCACATACTGCTGACATGTCAGCGTGCAAATGTATAGTCAGAAATTTAGAACATTTGTCAATTATATAATTCAGTCAAAGGTAAAACGATTATGAAGAAACATATTGGGCAACCTCATTAACATATAAACTTATTAAAATTATCATAAAACATTTGTAAAATATTATAACAGAGAATGACCAAAAAAAAAAGTCAATACAAATACAAATGGAGAGCTAAAAATATATATCAATTGAGCAATCGAATTCAAATAATATAGTACATACAATTACAGGTCTTCAAATTTTAAAAATAACAATTAATAACACAAATAACATAAAAGATAGCAAAAAATAACAAAAGTCAATGGAGTTTGTCAATTAAATAAGCATTTATGGAATAATACATATTTTTCAATAATAAATTAAATAATGCCGCTTTGAATTGATGTTGTGGTAGCTCTTTGTACTTATAAGGTAGTTTATTGTAAATGCGTATGGCCATACAATACACATTATTACTAAAAACGCTCAGTTTCTGATAAGGAACATACAATTTATCCTTGTCTTTACCACGACGTCCGATCATATGATTATCATCAGCAAACAAGCTTTTATTGTTTTTAACAAAGCAACAGATTTCAAATATGTAAAGTGATGGAAGTGGTAAAATTTTTAATTTTTGGAAAAGTGGCCTACAACTATCTAAAAAATGTGCCCCACAGATGGCTCTTATGCATTTCTTTTGTGCTATAAATACATTATTTGCCTCTACCGAATTACCCCACAATATAAGTCCGTATCTGATTAATGAAGACACATAACCATGATAAGCAAGTTTTGCAGCTGAAAATGATATAATTTGTAGGATTTTTTTCAAAACGAAAATAAATCTATCGATTTTTAAACAGACATTATTAACATGACATTTCCAGTTGCAGTTTTTATCTATTATAACGCCAAGGAACTTAGTAGAGTCAACAATATCCAATTTGATGTTATTATATTTTATGTCAAATTTAGGGATTTTAGAGTTATAGGTTTGAAATTGTATTATTTTAGTTTTTTCAATATTAATTAATAATTCATTTACATCTAACCAAGTCATTATGTCATTTAAAGTCTTATTCGTTTCTTTCTCAGCGTCAGACTTTTTGTCACAGTTAATCGTAATAGTTGTATCGTCAGCAAATAAAATACATTGATGTCCTATATAACTTGGGAGGTCATTTATAAAAATTAAAAATAATAAAGGTCCCAATACGCTACCCTGAGGGACTCCACGATTATTTGGAGAATAAGAAGATTGATAGTGTTCCAAGTTATTTCCGCTGGAACGACTTATTTCAACACATTGTACTCTATTGTTAAGATAGCTTTGCAGCCATTCCAGAGCCTTTCCGCGGATGCCATAGCTTTGTAATTTATTATGAAGTATTTCATGTGAAACGCGATCAAATGCCTTTGACATGTCGAGAAAAACTGAAACTGGGTACACTCCGCGATTTAGGGACGCAGTTACTTCTTTGACCAAAGTAAAACAAGCTAAAGTTGTTGATCTATTTTTCCTAAAACCAAATTGACGTTCGCTTAATATATTTTGTTGTGTGAAAAAGTTATATAGTTTATTATAAACCGCTCTTTCAAATGCTTTCGACAATACAGGAACAAAAGTCACTGGTCGAAAATTGATTATATCACCCTCATCCCCTTTTTTATGCAGTGGTTTAACAATCGACTTTTTTAATCGACTCGGAAAGACGCCTTCAGATAATGACAAATTCATTATATAGGTCAGAGGTCCAGCAATATATCTGGCACTGGCTTTCAATATCTGAGATGTTATATTATCATACCCTGCAGATTGAGTGTTTTTTAAACCCATAATTAATTTATACACTTCCATTTCATTTAAAGGTGTCAAGAAAATTGTGTTGCAATTATTATTAATCCTTATGTCATTATTATCATGTCTTGTTTTTGAATTAATTATTTTAGCGGTATTTATAAAATGTTCATTAAATTTAGTGCATATGTCATTGGGATCTGTATAAATACAGTTATCAATTTTTATTTCGTCAAAAGATTTAAAAGTTTTATTACGGTCAAAATTATTTTGAATTAACTTCCAACTAGCCTTACATTTGTTTTTCGCTCTAGACAAATACTTTATATTTCCGGATTTTTGAGCACTTGCAAAGCATTTTTTAAGAATAGAACTGTATTTTTTGTATTTTATATTATTTTGTAATTTATTATCGTGACACAATCGATATTTCAAATATAATTGTCTTTTTACTATGCATGATTTCTTTAGACCTTTTGATATAAATTTTTTCCTTGTGGATTTATTTACAATTTTCACCCTGATAACGGGAAAGCACAGTTCATAAAAAAGCGAAAGGTAGTTATGAAAAATATTAAACGCTTGCTCAGTGCAATTTTCTGTATAAACGTCACTAAAAGATAAAGAAGCCATACAATTGACAAATTTCTCTATATTCTCGACGCTATTATCTCTCCGGTTGTCAAAATAATATAGTTGTTCATTGGTTAATTTGATGTCATTAGATGTCAATGTAAATGTCATGGATTGTGCAGTTTCATGGTCAGATAAACATAATAAATGAAGATCACTTCTAATGCAATTTAAATTACTTACTATCAAATCTAAGCATGCATTTTTTCGTGTTGGCTTATTTATATGTGAAATAAGATTATAGTGGGAAAATAAGCTTAATAATGTTTTCGTACTTTTACAGTCTTTCAGTGTGTTAATATTGAGATCTCCGCATAATAATATACCTTTCTTACGTTTCTTTGAAAGACTTTGTATTAAAGTCTCCAGTTCTATAAAAAACATATCTAAGTTTGAGGATGGAGTCCTATAAATACAGACTACATACATGTTTAATTCTGATAATTCTATCGCACAATATTCGAAGTGATAAATACTGGGTTTTTGTATGCTTAATTTTACATATTTTATGCCATGCCTAACCAGAATACACGATCCACCTCTACGTTCAGAGGGGCGCGAAAAAGATGAGGCTAGTTTATAGTTTTGTATACACAAGTTAGGTTCTGATCCATTTTTTATAAAGGTTTCAGTTAGGCAAATTATGTCTATGGTACCGATTTGTTTGCTTAAATTACAAAGTTCTAACTCAACCAAGTCGCATTTATTAAGAATACCCGCTATATTCTGGTGCAAAACTGTAAACTTATGAGCGAAAAAACTTATTTTCTGTTTTTTTAGCACTTCCATCCCTTAAATCTCTGAACCCCTGAGCTTGAGTATTACTATTATTAATTCTTGTTCTATCTGAGAGGGAAGGGGATGTATGTTGTCGATAAGGAGATAGAAATTTATTTTTATAGTTAATGAAGTCAATTTCAATATTAAGTTTAAAGCAAAGATAATCTGAATAATTAACAATGTCAGGACTTATATTACATAAATTTAAGAAATCACAATTTTTATAATTTTTGGTCAATTGATAAATATGATGGTTTAGTAATTTAACATTTAAAAAGTAATTATATTTAACATTAAGAACGAACACTCTACAACATTTTTTCAATATAAAAAGAGCATTGGAGATTTCTGAAAACACTACATATGGATTTTTGTCATTAGCTCCCACAGATAATATGACTATATCATTACCATTCAAAGTCTTTGATAATTCAATGCAGCTGTTGAGAACACGGTCACTTGTAGCGTTAGGTTTTATCATGGAAGTTATGTCATATTGGTTGCTCCACCTATTCTCCCTACTCTTAATTAATTTCATTGATAATCCTCTGCTTTGTTGATCGCCAATAATACATATTTGAGGTTTTCTACTGCTTATGTTTACTGGCCGGCTGGTTTCCTTGGCCTCCACTACTATAGATGCCATTGGTATTATTCTCTGAACTGGTTGTATTGTTTGTTGTTGTTTTATTAACTTTTTCCTTGGAGTAGAGTTAGAGTTCATAACTTTGTAAGTACTAGTAGAGTGGAGAAACGATAAGGGCGATCTAGGAGTTCTTAAATTATTAATTGTTAGTCGACGTTTCAAAGGAGTTGTGTTTAAATAGCCTGATAGATGATTTTTATTTAATTTAATAGGTTGGTTTATTTTAGTCAAGAGGTCTACTTTTTTTTCATATTTTGAAACAGTTTTCTTTAAGTTTTCTTTTTCATAAGTCAAGTTTTCTATTTCTAAATCAGCAATTTCTAGTTTTTTTGTTAATTCCTCAATTTTTTGCTTCATATCTTCTATCATAGAGTTGTCTAGACTGCAATTGAGTGGTAAGCTTTTATTTGCTATATCTATTATTGAATTACATGATAATTGTTCGTCCTCCTCCATTAGGCTCAAGTCATGTTCTGAATCAATTGTAGAGTCCAGTAATTTATTATTATTCTTCCTTACAGTAACATTATCCATTTTGTGAGGAATCAGCAATAAATATTAGTAACAGACTTTGTCCTCAAAATATTGTAATCAGCGCCCTCTACTGTGGACGGCAAGTATTAATTACTCAATGAGCAATAGATCGCTCTTTTCTTGCAGTTGCCACGAGAAAGTTATAGATGTCGCTACTTGTACAATAATTAACCAAATATTTGTTATTTTGAAATGTATGACTCACTGCTTGACAAAGTTTCTTTGTTCTGAGTAACGGTTGAATTTGACTACTTATTTACTCTTTTCACTTGTTTCAAATCAATTGTTTATCTTTAATATATAATTGCCACTTACTTGAATTATGTTTAATGTTTTTATGAAGTTGTATGTATCTGTTTTGACTTCTGAACGGTTTTGTTTATGTTCAATTCACTTTGATGCACTTTGACTTTTCAAGTCTTCCTTTTATCACTAATTTCGCTTTATTTATTCTGAAAACGTTTTTAGCCACGAGTCAAGTTATAATACATATAAATTTGTCACAAATAAGTCAAGTTATAAGATATTTGATTTTTACAAAATAAAAAGTTACGGAGCAAGTTTAAAGGTTGGCACTAGCGCCATCTATCTATATTATTCTCTCATGCCAAAAATTACTGTTCATCGGAAAAACGCTGTAAAGATTGCAACGGCCGACATCATACAATCTTACATCCTGCATTTAACGGCAATAATTATGTGACGAAAACTCCGATCAATAGGTCGATTCAGCCGTCTGGGTCAAATTCACAAATTCCGACTCAGCAACGGCCGCCTATCCAAAACAATTACGTGTCGAATAATGATGACGAGATATTATTGCCAACTGCGATGTTACAAATATTACGCAATGACGGAACTTACATAACTTTAAGAGCTATAATTGATCAAGGCTCCCAAATAACCTTGATAACAGAAGATGCAGCCCAAAGATTAGGATTGCAACGTAAGCACTTTAGTGCTAATATATCAGGGATAGGGTCATTATCGAACAAAACTAAGGGCAAAGTTCATTTACACTGCAAATCAGTTTACGATGACTTTACATTTTACACTGAAGCATTGGTAATGAAACATGTAGTAAATAATTTACCAAATAAAACATTTTCGAAGGAAAACTGGCCCCAATTAAGACATATTGCATTAGCAGATCCAGATTACAATAGTTCCAGGGGAGTAGATGTACTTCTGAATGCTGACGTTTACTCACAAATTTTAATGGAAGGCCTTATCAAAGGTAATAGTCCGCAACCCATGGCACAACAAACAAAATTAGGGTGGATTTTATCCGGCACTGTTAGAACCTATAATTGTCACATAACCTTGAATAATATTGAAGAGATCAGTGCATACTGGGAAATGGAGGATATCGGAGAACAAGACAGTAATAAAAGTAACCTAACAGCGAGTGAGCTATTTTGTGAGCAACTGTACACTGACACTACGCGCAGGCTAGAAAACGGTCAATATGTGGTCAAAATACCAATGAAGAAGGATTTTCAAGAGTATCTAGGGTCCTCAAAGGCACAAGCGGTGGCACAATTCCACCAACTACGAAAAAAACTAACATCTAATCACGAACTAGGTCAGAGATATTCAGACTTTATCAAAGAATATGAAGACTTGGGACATATGGTGGAGACTAAAACAGATTTACAACCATTTTGCTACCTACCACACCACGCGGTTCTTAAGGAGGAATCGACAACAACGAAACTCCGAGTGGTATTCAACGCATCCAGCAAGACATCCTCAGGCTATAGTTTGAATGACCTAATGGAATGTGGACCTAAGCTACAGAAGGATTTACAAGGTTTGTTGATAAAATGGCGACTTTATCAATATGTGTTCACGGCAGATTGCGAGAAGATGTATAGGTATTTGCGAGTAGCCAAAGAAGACCAAGAATTGCAGAAGATTGTCTGGAAAGATGACGGCTGTCCCAGCTCTCCTTTAAAACAATACAAGCTATGCACCGTTACATACGGAACAAAAGCAGCCCCATACCTTGCACTTCGAACCTTGCAGCAACTAGCAGAAGATGAAGGACACTGTTATCCTCTGGCAGCCTACGTCATAAGACATCAAATGTATGTTGATGACGTATTAAGTGGTCATAATGACCAACAACAAGCAAAAGAGATGCAAAAGCAATTACAAGCAATTTTCAAAACCGCTGGTTTAAACTTGAGAAAATGGACAAGTAATTCGCCTTTACTTTTAGAAAATATAAGCTCAGAAAACATAAACTCTACAATACTTCAAAAATGCAGAATCAACTAAAACATTAGGATTACAATGGTCACCTGCCACAGACACCTTTAAGTTCACTAACAAAATAGATACCGACTGTTATAAGAAATACACGAGACGATTTATATTATCAGAAATCTCGAAGATATTTGATCCGTTAGGTTGGCTGACACCCGTTACTGTACGAGCAAAGTTACTTTTCCAACGAGTTATGACTACCACTACTGAATGGAATGAAATTATTTCAGAGAAACTACAATATGAATGGTTACAATTTACAAAGGATATTCACATCATCGAAGAAATAAACATCCCGCGCTGGTTGGGTGACACCACAACAGCCATTCAGCTACACGGCTTCTGTGATGCGTCGGAGAAGGTATATGCATGTGCTGTATACATAAAAACATTTAATAACACACATGAACCTATTACATCGTTAATTACCGCCAAGTCGAAACTAGCACCGATCAGCAAGCCCGTCACCTTACCTCGTTTAGAGTTATGTGGAGCCGTAATATTATCAAAACTTATGAAAAAGGTATTACAAGCCTTAGAATGGGATAACATACAGGCTCCTAAGTCGATTCATGCATGGACAGATTCTATGATTACCTTAAGCTGGATACACGGTGACTTAACAAAATGGAAAACGTTCGTAGCTAATAGAGTTCAGGAAATACATCAAACGTTGCCTAAATCATGTTGGAATCACGTGAAATCCGGAGACAATGCCGTGGATTGTGCCACCAGAGGTCTCTCTCCCTCGCAACTTCTCAATCATCAAATGTGGTGGAAAGGACCTTCGTGGCTACAGACATCAAATAATTACACAAATGACATTGACATTGAAGTCACGAACCTAGAAACAAAAAGGATGCCATCAAAATCATGCTTAACCCAAATAGAACAGACTTCCGTAATATCAGCACTAATTGACCGATTCAGTAATTTTAATCGCATAGTAAGATTACTGGCATGGGTATTACGTTTTATTAATACTGCATTACAGCGTAACAATGACAGAAGTCTACATTTAACGTCAGCAGAAATCAACAAAAGCAAAAATTACATAATTAAAACAGTGCAAGGTTGCGAATTTCGACAAGAAATACTAGATTTAAAATCGAATGGCAAACTAAAGCCCAACAGTAACATATTAAGTCTCAATCCGTACCTGGACAAGGACAATATCTTGCGAGTAGGAGGTAGATTACAAAATTCAAGTTTACATTACAATACGAAGCATCCCCTATTACTGCCTAAACACTGCAAGGTAACGGAGTTAATCATAGAAGAAGCCCATTTACGTACTTTACATGGGGGTGCAAAACTGACATTAAATCATATACGTCAACAGTATTGGATTGTTGGTGGTTACAGTCAAGTTAAGAAGCAAATACGTAAATGTGTCGTGTGTAGAAAATACAGCAATCAGCAGCAGTATCAATTAATGGCCGACCTCCCTACACCTCGAGTGCAAATATCTAGAGCGTTCACTCACACAGGGGTTGATTTCACGGGTCATGTAGACATCAAGGCAAACAAAGGAAGAGGAATAAAAACTATAAAAGGTTATATATGTGTGTTTGTTTGCTTAGCCACCAAAGCAATACATTTAGAACTGGTAGCAGGATTATGCAGCGCATCCTTTCTCGCAGCCTTTCGTCGGTTTTGTGCACGACGCGGTACACCCCAGCACGTACACAGCGACAATGGGACTAACTTTGTCGGCGCGAACCGTTTACTGCTAATGCAATATAGAGAATGTTTGGACAGTATTGACAAAGGATTTTTAAATAAAGCTTCAGATATGGGGATTACATGGCATTTTAATGCACCTGCCTGGCCTAGTGCGGGGGGACTTTGGGAAGCAGCAGTGCGTAGCATGAAACATCATCTAAAACGGGTGATCGGAGATCAGCGGCTCACCTATGAAGAATTTACTACGATCCTATGTGACATAGAGGCCTGCTTAAACTCACGACCACTATGCACCGTGACTGAAAGTATCGATGACATCGAAGCCTTAACACCTGGCCATTTCCTAGTAGGAGGAATGCTAATCACACCTCCGAATGTGCGAGAAGAACATTTAGATTTAAGAAAACGGTGGCATTTACTTGAAAACTTGACAGCAGCATTCTGGAAACGATGGTCGCGAGAATATTTACAGCAGTTACAAACAAGATCCAAGTGGAGATTACCATGCAGAGAAGTACAGTTAAACGACATTGTTTGCATAAAGGATGATAATTTTCCAATCGGCAGATGGGCAATGGGCAGAGTAATAGAACTCCATACAGGAAAGGACGGCCACACACGCGTAGTAACTTTAAAAACACAAAACGGACAAGCAAAGCGGCCGATAATCAAATTGACACCCTTATTACTCACAGACGATTACAAGGACCCAACTACATCATACAATGACATTCGCAATCAGGAGAAACCTGACAATAGAACAAGAAGAAAGAGAACGTCTCAGAGTTTATCCTTGACAAATGTTATACTAAGCATTATGGGTATATTTTGGTTGTTCTTATCATCGCCAGTTCTTGCGTTGAACGATAAAAGTTATAATATTACAGGTCTCCAACCAGACAATTCCTTATATTTTGACACCTTGGCCGAGATAAGAGAGATAAAGGATGATTGGAAGCTTATCATGTACTACAATATGACATCTTACTGGGAGAACACGTATGAGGTTATAAAATACGTAAAGTACATAAACAATTTGCCACATAATATGACTAACAAGCAGAACCAAATTATTTGTAACCAACTGAATCAAAGCCTTAGCGAATTATTATACTTCAATACATTATTAAAAACAAAACACTTAAGAAATAAAAGAGGTCTTATAAACGGAGTGGGCTACGTAGCAAATACATTGTTCGGAGTATTAGACGAGAGGTTCGCTGAAAAGTACGCGCAAGATATACGAACGGTCAATGAAAATGAAATATCCTAAGTTTATTTAAAAACCAGACCCATATCGTCGAGACACATAATAATATCATAAAACGGAATGAAGAACTGATGAACAAACAATTCTCATTAATCAATGAGCACCTTAAAGGCCTTACCTTGCAGTCCAACTCTCTAAAACAAAGCTCTGAGAATGCGATATATACTTTTACAGCCAGTTATGCCGCCGACAAAATAATCACACATCTTAAGCAAATTCAACAGTCATTACTAGATTGCCTGACTGACCTATATCGAGGTCATATAGATATGCATTTATTATCACCAGCTCAATTACAAAAGGAGTTTGACACAATATCACTCCACTTATCCCGCGACTTGCACCTCCCAGACATATCAAATACATTAACAGATATATATAAAATACTAAGAGTCCAAGCACGCATGACGAAGAACTTTATTATATTTGAAATAAGAATTCCACTCCTAAGCAACACTAAGTATGAGCTTAATAAGTTGATAAGTCTGCCAGTAAGTTTAAATAAGAAGATGGCAACCTATGCTATACCTGCCTCTACGTACATTGCATTCGATATCAACAAAGATACGGTCATTCTACTACAGGAATCCGATATAACAGCGTGCCTTACTATTTCAACAAACAAACTACTTTGCCATTTACATCAACTTGTATACCGTATGAAGCCAACGCAATCCATTTGTCAATTAAAAATAATTGAAGCTATTGAATATTATACATTTTGCAAAACTGAGACATTGCAGTGTGTTGATAAGTGGGTCAAGCTGAACAATAAAAACACATGGTAGTACGCGTGCTGCGAAGAATGCTTAGTACGCATATTATGTCCAGACGGACTGGCGACAGAGCGCTTACATGGGAAAGGACGTATTACCCTAGGTCAGGGATGCGTTGTAAAAACAGATAGGTTTATGTTGTATGCAAATAAGGAATACACAAGTCAGTTATACGTGAATGATAAAGTTACATATAATGCCTATATTATCGCCGTTAAATGAGCTTATGAATACCTCCCTAGCATATTCGAAGATTCAAACTGAGTCGCACAATCAGATATTTCAAAATTTACAGAAGGATATTGACATTTTAAAGGAACAATCCAGTGTTACTTTTATATCAAACCACGACACGCACCATTATATAATAATTTACACCTTGGTCGGAAGTGTATTACTGAGCATAATATTTATTACTTGCTGGTTAATAAAGACACGTCGAAGAGATATCACGTCTCAGAGATCAGACAGCAGAAGCGATAGAAGACAAAGCACGGAATTGCAGAGAAACCTACAGAGAACGCCGGGACCTATCGTGTTTAATATAGAGAGTGCAAAGCTACAGGGTCCATCAGTGAAATTTGACACTAAACTAGACAGTTAACAAGTGCAACTAAAGAGTGATAATTGACACTAATTTCTAATACCTACGTGTTTAGTGACGGTTACTTAAATGTTTAATTTTGTTAGTTTAGCTATTTTAATATTCTCACATTAGTGCATTCCTTTCATTATTTTAAAATTTACTTATATCCCAAAATAGTTTCGATCTACTCTGCATATTCCATTAATTGAATTTTAGATAATGTAATAAGTTTTATTCTTAAGTTTGTTTACATTATTTCTGTTTATTTTGGTTTTAGTTGTTTTGTGTAACTTAGGTGTGGCAGTATGTACAAAGTACATGGTTTTAAGGTAAATTGATGTGCTCACACAGCAATCGTGACATCGCATCGATAGATTCGCTGATATAGCAATCGATAGCGTATTATGTGAAGGTCGTACGCACCTTTACTTACATTTTACTTCCTAGCTTTACTTTCCTTATTTAAGATAGAATAAGATCATTACTACATGTTCAACTTTACAACAGTTTACTTGTCTTTCTTTTACATTTGACATCCTAGTTTAAGTTTACGTAGTTTTAATTCTATATGTTGGATTAACCCCCAACATTATTGTTATTCGTATAACTCTGACTGAAAAACAGTGCCAAGAGTTTTTATCGGCCAGATTTTTTTGTCTCTTGGTCTACTATAATATCTTATTCAACAACTAGTTAAGTCCGAAGTATATGATGACGTCATTAAGAGAATTGAAAATTCCTAAGATGAACAAAACCTTTTTTTGGCACATTCTATGTTTTTCCTTCGCTCCCAGTTCAGCATGGCAGTAACATTATCTAGCCCAAATTAAGTTTCTGAACGAACTTCTTTTAATGACGTAAAAAATATTTTATTACAATGTATAAAATAATCCCATTCACACTGCAATCAAATCACAGCTGTTATAAAACACAATACTTTTGCTAGTACTGACCTGTCATCTGGAAGGCGAGGGTGCAAGTCTCTCCGACACAGCGACGAGAAGTTAGTTGCAGGCTCGGCCGGGACGCGAACTGCGGACCGCCCGTGTACAGCAGGAGAGAGTCACGTCTGTAAAGCGAAGTGGACAAACTATAGGGTCTTTCAATAACGACGCGCGGTTCGATTTCAAGATGGAATAAATATGTGTATATGATAGGCTATGTATGAGATATTAACGAATTTATGCCATTTTGTTTTGAATATAACATAATTCAAAAGTCCGCCGCAGTTTCGCACGGATCCGGGAAGTCCAATTTTCAATGACTCCGCTTTTTTTTTTATTAAGTATGGATGGGACGTTTGTCTTCCATGACACCTGATGTTAAGTGAACATGAAGACTAAGGTGGTACACGTCCATCCACGAGAAACCTATTCACTCGACGCTTAAAAGTACTAGGACTATACTGGTCCGGGAAAATAGACGCAGGCAGTTCATTCTAAACCTTGGCGACCCGTATTAAAAAGGAACCGTCAAAGCGCTTAGTTCGACTTTTCAGAATATCTACCACGTACGGATGGAAGTTCTGTCTGCGTCTGGTAGTCCGATGGTAAAAGGGTGAGGGTTCAATTTGTTCAAACAGAGCACTCGCGCACTCACCAAAATGTATTCTGTAGTACATTTTGGTGAGTGCGGTTAAACAAGCAA
Organism: Stenoptilia bipunctidactyla; assembly: GCA_944452665.1. Lineage (NCBI taxonomy): Eukaryota > Metazoa > Arthropoda > Insecta > Lepidoptera > Pterophoridae > Stenoptilia > Stenoptilia bipunctidactyla. The sequence goes on along the minus strand of OX101748.1, from coordinate 8,900,395 downwards.
CCTTACGACGATGCTCTAAGGTCTGCAGTTTTTTGGTTGTAAGGACGACATCGACACTTAATTCTACTGAAACTGAGTGATGATTATGTCGACTTTCAAGGTATCAGTTTATTGCGGTTTATTGGTCATTTCAATTGGTCATTCGAGACTACAAAAACCCCAGAAGAAAATATTATATCCATATGGTTCAATTTAGGCTTAAAAATTTGAATAAAATAGATCTGCCTGTTGAAAATTAATCTTCCCAGATCCATTCGAAGACGCGGCGGACAGTTGAATGATTCAATGATTCAAAACAAAATGGCATGAATGGATCTTTCAAATAACAGAAAAAAACGTTAATATCTCATACACAACTTGCAGTGCGATCACAGAACTTTATCGAATCGTATATTAACGAATGTTTACGAATGCTCGTATAGTATGGAGTCGGTTGCAAGTTTTGAGTAACATAGTAATTTTTTATTTTACAGATGTTTATGAGTACAACATGTTTACAAACATTCAAAATTAACAGGGCACACATTTATTTAAACTGGCCGTGCGGCAATGGATAGATTTCAATTTTTTCTTAATAACCGTCTCCATACTATACGAACATTCGTTAACAAACGATTCGATAAAGTTCTGTGATCGCACTGCAGACTCTATACATATTCAAAGACTCTATATAATTAATAAGTATAGGTAATTTTTTCACGCAGCATCTAGTCCTAAAGTAAATGCCGTGCAGGGTACAATAATAATATGTTTATTTTTATTTTTTTTTGTAATTTTTTTTTCCTGTTTCTTTTATTTATTTATTTATTTTATTGTAATTGCTTATTTATAAAAGAATATTTATCTTGTATATTCGGTTATTGTATTTAATTAATTATAAAACTCATTTATTACTCCTTGCACCTGCCATCAATAAAATTGTATACAATCGTATACAATTTTAATGATTTTAATTGCGTACATACATACATACATAACTTCACGCCTGTATCCCGTATGGGGTAGGCAGAACACCAGAGGTAATAAAACCATCTGATGTCACGTTTGACAAATTTGGAGGCATTATAATAGTGGAGAGAGACTATTGCAGTGACAGTGGGTCAGCCTATCGCCCACAAAAAAGCCTCCTCGGTCCCTTAACTGACGTTTACAGTATGCCCGGGAAGAGAAGCAGCTGGCACATTCTATGTTTTTCTTTCGCTCCCAGTCCAGCATAATTAATGTTTTCCTGTTTTATCTTGTTGTTGTATAAATTTCCCTACTCTCCAGGACTAACAGAATACCAGCGTCTCGGGCCTTGGCGGACTCCCGGCATATGCTGAGTTAGTCCTTTTCACATAATTATGTACCTGCTGTCTGCATTGCGTGAATTATCACGATATATAAATAATTCTATTCTGCTCTATATACAATCTGGCGCCATATATTACCGCTCCGGTGGTGATGTGTTCCGGCGATATTTTATGAAGACCCAGTTCTTTAGTTCTGCTTCTTCGACCTCATCTTCACTTACCATCAGGTGAGATTGAGGTCAAGCGCGGGCTTTGTGTATACAATTTATAAAGAAAAAACGAATTTACATATCTCCTGCACTGTAAGTAGTCACTTACTTCCCTGAATGCCGGGGTGTATGGATATCATTACAGCATAGGTTTCAAAACCTACCATGTAATGTTAACATTACAGAATAGGTTTTGGAATTTGAAAAAAGAACTGTCTCATACTCATACTGTAAGGAGTATACTTTTAAAAAGTTATTTTTTTTTCTCGGTATCGATTATTTATTCAAATCGGAATCGAGACAATTTATATTAGAATTTATGAAGATTTTATTTTAAATGTCGAACTATTTGTTTCGCAGTCACATCGTATGTTAGTTGAAATCGATTTAAAAATTAAACTGGCCAGTACAATTTGACGCGCTTGTAAAAAAGTAAAAAATACTTGGCCTAATTAGCGCCCTCACTGCGCTCGGGTGCCAAAAACCTCGTATGCTATTGATGTCATACAGCCCTTGGTTAAGAATCTACTTATATCACGCAACGCCATATAGGCAGTGCTAAACTAGGCTCATAAACTTGAGTTATAGGTACTCTATAGACAACCTAAATACATACCTATACTATTGTTCTTTCGTAAATACTATCCATATCATTATACGCTGAGACCAATGTAGAAAACATGTTCATTTGCACAAATATTTGCATAATCTTACATAAAACAATTTTTGACTGGATTTATCGCGTACAATTATATTTTTACATTTTAACTCGACTTTTCGGTGCCTTTGCGTGGGACTGCGTCTGGATACAATAAATCCGACGCGGACGCAATAAATCCGATTTAAAAGTATTTTATTTTAAATGCGACTTATTTTAGGTATTAGATTAAGTCTTTAAATCGACGACCACTTTGGCGATGGGGTAAACCAGTCTGCTTCAGACGCCAGTGGTAGCGGGTTCGATTCCCGCACGCAATAAGAAAAAAAAAATGTTCTGTGTCTGGGTGTTTATCTATTTATGTATTTATAATCTAGGTTACCCCTTAGTTCGCTACATGGTATCCCATAGCACAAGCTATGCTTACTTTGGGGCCATGTAGTTGGTGTGATTGAGGATTTTATTTATTTATTATTATATATTTACTTTAAATACTTACAATGAGCTTTCAAACCGCGCTCGATACAGCGGCAGGTTACAATGCACCATCCTCTCACACTCTTGCGACCATTCTCTCTTCGTATTCACTCTCACTCCACTCTTCTCTAAAGCAGGGAGTATGTAGTCCATGGTGTAGGCATCGTACTTGGTGACTACTATTCCTGTGTATTGTTCCGTTTGTGTGTTTGTGTAGTCGTATGATCGGACTTCTGTGTGCTAGGAGAAAATAGAATAATTTAAACGTTTCAAAGTAACATTTAAATTACGTAAAAAAAGTTAAATAGTTGAAGGCGTCAAACGTAGGCAAATTTTTACGCAAAACTCAATTGATAAATGGTTGAAATGGGTCATGAAAACTTGTATGAGAATTCTATACCGCTTTATCAGTTTTAATGAATTTTGACCCAATTATAGTGTTTAATATAAGATACTTTTTAAATAACAGAAAGGGGCTCAAATAAATGAAAGTTTGTATGAAAAAACGCGGATAACAGCTAGTTTAATTATAAAGTAATTTCAAGTGATACGTACAAACCAGTAATGCCGCTGTGTAGATGGACCGTCGTCTTGGTATGGCGATATCGGAACCACCAGCGCTATGAGGCACCCCACTAGTGTAGCGGATAGTACCATCCATAGCCGTCGTCGGGAAAACAGCAATTCGATTCCTGACTGGAATATTTCATAATAATAAATAAACGGCTTAAACTAACGCACTAACCTTGTGCCCTCAAAGTAAGTTTTTATACAGAGTTGTTTTTTTTAGTTAACAGCCAAATTTATTTTAAACAATAAGTATCATATACATATAGTAGAAACAATTTTTGTTAAAAAAAAAGGTACGTACAAGGAAATTAATATATTAGGTAAAATGTTAAGCAAAGCATGGTCATTCTAAATTATGAATGATTATCATTAAAATAAAGACCACTACGAGCTACTACAAACATCTTGTAGTACTACGTCGTAGTATTATCAATGAAATGCCCGTCGAATTAGCTGTGTTCATCAACAGCGACTATGACTATCTTATTCCATTTTTGTTCAAACACTCTGGTCCCAGTTTGTCATGTTCGTATTGTGCATCCATAGCTCATTGCATCTGCTATGTAAGCAATTTGGTTGTGGCATGACATTGGCTCTCACAATTAGCTGTCTTGTGTTTGTTTTTTTTCATGTCACGGTCAATTTGTACTGTACCTATTTGTATTAATTTGATAATTCTGACTGAAAAAGAGTGCCAAGAGTTTTTTTCCGCCGGCTTTTTTTGTCTCTTGGTCTACTGTAATATCTTATTTAACAACTATCAACAACTAATTAAAGCCGAAGTATGTGATGACTGACTTCATCAAGTGTTTTGTGAAATTCCTAAGATGAAAAAAACTTTTTGAATTTTGAATTATTTGTAAAAAAGTTTGTGGTATGAAAAAATATGGTTTTATTTTTTGGTACGTTCCTGAAGTTTATATCATATCAAAGAAAATGATATTTAAATTAGGCCGGTGACTAAAAAATAAGCCTGTATAATCTTGTGTTATGGAGAACTCACAGCAGAGCTAAGGGATGTCGTCGTATACACCCGGGCCGGAGCCAGTTTAGGGAAGTTCGTTTTTTAAACTCAGACAATGTACAATAGAAATAATATTCATCTATCGATACTAATATATAAAGCTGAAGAGTTTTTTTTGTTTGTTTGAACGCGCTAATCTCAGAAACTACAAGTTTTGAAAAATTCTTTTTGCATTTGATAGCCCAACTCTTGAGGAAGTTGATAGGCTATATTTTATCCCGAAATTCCCACGGATACGTGGGTAAAACCGCGCGCGGGGGCTAGTCCTCAATATTCTGACTAAGATATATGTACAGTGTTTAGTAACAGGATGCAAAGCGGGAAGGAGATGATATTACCAAAGATACAATAGCTACTGTCGTAAATGATAACAACTTAAACAAAAGAACAGTTGCCAAGCATGTTTTTCAAATGATTTGAATAACCAAGAGTATGTTAGTTTTTTTTAATCTATTCCAAAAGAAACACTTTAGTTATTTTATACACATGTACACACATATATACATAACATCACGCCTGTCTCCTTTTGGGGTAGGGAACGCTAACTGCTCCGATCCAGACATACCTCTTTCGCTTCCTCCACGTTCATTAATCGTTTCATACACGATCGCCGGTTACGGGTACTTTTAACTAGGCCCTTTTTAAGTATGTTGCCAATTTGGTCGGCATACGTTCGCCTAGGGCGGCCCCTTCCGACGTGACCATCCAATCGTGCTCTGTACACCTTTTTCGTAAATCTACTTTCATTCATCCTTTTTAAATGTGTAAAAAACCTTAGCAAACCCTTTTCAATTTTACTTACTGCGTCTTCTTTCAATCTGCATCTCTTTCTTATTTCACTGTTGCGCATCCTATCACTAAATTTCACTACACAGGTGCTCCTCAAAGCTCTCATCTCCACAGCATTAATTCTGCTTTCATGTCTCTTCTGCCACACCCAAAATTCACTACCATACATAAGTGTTGGCGCCAAAAATCCCTCAAGTACGCCAAGATGTGCCTAATTCAGTATAATTTTACTTGCCATAACCGAGCACAAGGCGCCATTGACACAATTTCCTGCTTTCACCCTCCTTTCAATATCATCGTCATACTTCCCATCTCCTATCATAATATTGCATTCTGTCATATCTTCATTCCTATCCATAACCATGATTTTCGTCTTTACAAAATTAACTCTCAAACCTTTCCTTTACATCACATTGACCATTTATTGCAATGGGCATTGTTCTATTTTATTTATTTACTTCATTTGAAAAACCGTTTTGAGGAATAAGGTTTCTGATTAAGTTATTCAATTTAAAACATTTAAAAACATTGGGGTTTTATAGATTTTTAACAAAATACAATTGACCTTTACTTAACCTTGATGGCATCAAATCGACTAAGATGTTGATTTGAATTCCATTTTTGAAATGGTCTCTTCCGACATTTACTCTCCACGGTACACTCTCGTATCCTTCACTTTCTCTCAACCGTTCATCCACAATTACAAAATCCATCATACTTTTCTCAGACTGCCCCTGCCATGTATACATGTCAATCATTTTGTGACTAAACATTGTGTTTGTTACCACAAGCTTCCGCTCCAAGCACACCTCTTACAGAAAGTTCCATTATCATTGACCCTTTCATCATCAAAATTCCCTAAAACTCCTTCATACCCATCACGCTAAAACCAGCCACTAAAATCGCCTAAAATAATAATCCTTTCATTTTCTTCATACCTCCCAAGCAGATCTCCGACATTATTCCAGAACTGTTCCCTAAATGACTGTGGCTTGGACATATCCAGTGCGTAAAGAAATAGGATAAAAATCCTGGTCAAGCCTACTTTTAGTCTCAGCCACAGCAGCCTGGGATTCATATACTCATAACCTTTCACGCACTCATTCATTCTTTCTGACAAAATAACACCCACACCTTGGCTTCCTCTCTCAAACTCTTCCACTCCAGACTAATAAACAGAGAGTCAACCATGCGTGGACATTCCACAACCTTTCTTTTTCGACTTACTCGCACCTAGCACATCAATTTTCCTGGCTCATCACCTCGCATACTTCATCAATACGTTTTTTATTTTCAAATCCCTTCAGTTTTTTTCTTGGGTCGCAGATGTATATCCTTGATTTCCATAACTGTATCCCACTTTGTTCGTCCTCGGAATGGTGGGATATTATAGGTTACGATACGTAGGGACATGTCTCTTGCTTTGTATTGTTTAAAATATTGCAAGGCAGGATACATAACCCTGACATGCTGCAGCAGCTGCAGCAACTCACGCCCTGCGCACGCGCAACACTGTCGCAGATAGCATTGATATTTTTACGTATTCAATGAGCGAATTCAGTTGCTATGTTTGTAATATCTAAGTTAAAATAAATACCTTCCTATAATTTATAGCTCGTGTTTTTATTATATGTATAAGATAGTTTATAATTTGTTATTATGTATGTGAGATGTTGTTTAAGATACTTAGTTAATTTGTTGTACTTTACTGTCGCATTAGGTTTCCTGTAATGATAAAGTGTTTTGATGTAATTAATAAATAAATGTTACAAATTACAGTGACTGTATACAATAGACATTAGAACAGAAACAGAAAATCAAAAAAAACTACCTACAGCAACAGAGGTTTAATGTTAAATTTTGGAGTTTTCTTGAACCTTATTAAAAACCTTATATTTAATTAAAAAAAACTATCACACTTCGTCTAAGACATGTATGGCTTAAAATGTTCTACATGGTCTAGCTAGACTATCACCTCCTTCCCGCTTTGCATCCTGTGACCAAACACCCTGTAGATTAAATGTAAACATTTTTTTCCCGGTCACTATAAACTGGCCGTGGAAATTAAAGAAATAATCGCTTAACAAACATATAAAAAAAGCATGCAGTATCTGATATTTCGTTAATAATAAATAGAGTTAAATGTTCACAATAAATTCAGCTTATTTTGAAGCAAAACATTAAAAAAAAAAAACAAAGAAGACATTCTAGACGACCACTTTGGCGATGGGGTAAACCCGTCTGCCTCAGACGCCAGTGGTTGCGGGTTCGATTCCCGCACGGAACAAGAAAAAAAAAATGTTTCGTGTCTAGGTGTTTATCTATTTATGTATTTATATTCTAGGTTCCCCCCTAGTTCGCTACATGGCATCCCATAGCACAAGCTATGCTTACTTTGGGGCCATGTAGTTGGTGTGATTGTCTGGAGATTTTATTATTTATTTAACAAAACGCTTACAGCTTGAAGTCCTACAAAACTTACTTTTTTTTATAATTATTCAACTACAAAACTTACTTTTTTTTATAAATAAATAAATACAAAACTTACCACAGAGCAACTGGCGAGCATAACCAATGCTATATTAATCCCGGCGATCATATAATCCGGAGTGTTGGTCGGCGTTCGTCCCATTATTGGCAACATTAGTGCGTCCATTCGTAGAGATACTGATATTATGAATAGAGCTGTCGGTAGACTGAGGACGCTGTCGAGTAGGAGGTGTTGCCAGGCTGAAAATAAACGAGGTTTTAAATTAATGTTTGTAAGATATGCGGATGCAAGGAAATGGGATTCCGTGGCTGTATTTGAATATTTTTAAAAGATGATTGCTGCTGAGTTTCTTGCCAATTCTTCTCAACAGATCGACTTTCCTAAGTGGCGATAGATTCAGTTCAATTTGTAAATAATTTGACCGATTTCAAATGTACGTACCTCACACTAGAAGTTTTGCGTAACTTAAAAAGCAACATGCTATAACTGAAATATTATGTTTATTGCTTTTCAAAATACTCTCTTGTACATGTTAAACTTTTTTTATATATATTTAAAACTATAACAGCGCCATCTAAGAACCACGTTTGATATCAAGTAAAAAAAAATATTTGCATATGGAAGAATTAATTTTATATGGAAGATTCATATTTGTACAAATTATGGACTAGAAAGGTTAAAAAAACACCACGAAAATGCAAGAGATATAGGGTATGCTTATGTGCTAGGTATATAAGAATATGTGCGAGTTTATATTCAGTTTAGTGCAGTGTACGTCTTTATGTTTGCATGGTATAACTTTTATACTGTTTGTATAATAGTATTAGTAAGATATCTGTAATATTAATATAATACTAACCTTGCATCCACCAATACCGGTATACTGTCATCGATATAGCCGCCATGACAGTCATCACGATTATCGGCAATGTCAGCATATATCTAGTGGACACGAGGGAGGGAATCATCGTAAGCACGAATAGGAGGAGGCAGAGAATGAGGCGCGTCGCGGCCTGGGATTGGTAGACTCGGAGGGAACGGTTGATAGACACCTAGAGAGAGACAAAAAATTGTGATAAAGTAGCTGTTTCGCACTGCAATTTCGAATTCCGCGGGAATATTAAAATGAAAAGTAGCCTATGTGCTATTCCAGACTGTACACTATCACTGTGTAAAATTTTATGAAGATTCGTTGAGCCGTTCTGCCATGATTGAGGAACAAACATCCAGACATCCATCCCAATTTTCACATTTGTAATATTAGTATGATAAGTTGCAAGATTTACATTTCTAACGTGCCTGCTGTATACAGCAGTCGTTAAAGTTTGTTAGAAGACATTTCGGCGCCCTGAAAATTCTGACATCCACCACCCAGCACTGGGCCAGCATGGTGGATTATGGCCTAAACCTCCTCGTCAGGAGATACTCATAGCCTTGCAGTGGGCTCATTACAGAACTGTGATGATGATGATGAAGCATCTCTCACTTTTTATATATTTATTATTATTGTAGACTACGCCCGCGTTTGACCTTCAACCTCATCTGATGGTAAGTGAAGATGAGGTCGAAGATGACAGCACACGGGCCTAGGAAAGAACTGTCTCTTCATTAAATATTGACGGAACACGTCACCGCTGGCATATTTGGCGGCAGATTTTATATGAAGGGTGGTCGCTAGTCAGTCAGACCCTCATGGGATCCTATCACCAACGGATTAGTCGCCTTTTACGACACGTTTATCCAGGGGTGGTGTCTATTATAAGCCGACCCTAGTAAGACGAAAAAATCTTTATCATTGCAACTTCTGCGCTTTGAAAGGTACGTTCCGACTGCTGTATACAGGGAGACTGGTGGGTCATTTAAAAAAAAAATAATATTAATTATTTACTGAGTAAACATAGCCGAAAGTTAAAGAATTAATTACGCAACGCATGGTTACATAAGCGTAATGCAATAGATACTTAGCGGGTGGTGGTGTGCGTGTGGCGGGAACACTGCTGTGTGCGTGTTGACTGAGGCAGCGCTCTTTATTTATTTATAGGGATTTCAGGTGAAAAATTCAATACCTACTTTAATTACATAATTATGATCAGAATCGAGTACAGAGTGCTCTTCTTCAGTATCTAAAATTTGTCACCAGTCACCCAATATAAGTCGTAATTCTATTACATAATTCTAGCGCTGAGGTAAAGTAGAGGGGATTGCGCAGAAGTTAAAATAGGTCTCTCAGGGGGACTACAGGGACGAGGGACTACAGGTAACGATGCGTAGATATCCCCTCCACGTTTCGGTCAGCGACCTTCAGTAGTCGTTAGGTTTGTCAGTAGCCACCATGAGTCACACCGAAACCTATTCAGTACTTCTAAATTATCCCAAGCAGACTTTCCCTTCTATAAGATGTTAAGATAATGACGATCATGTATGAAAAGATTGATAAACGTGGAAGAAGCGAAAGAGGTATGTCTGTCTGGATCGCAGCTATTGGTGTTCCCTTGTCTCTGCCTACCCCAAGGGAAGACAGGCGTGAGGTTATGTATGTAGTATTAGTATTATATTAGTATGTATGTATGTTGCAGAGGTTTTAAAGGCGTTTTTGTGGGCGATAGGCTGACCCCCTGTCACTACAATAGTCTCTCTCCATCTTTATAATACCTCCAAATTTGTCAAACGTGACATCAGATGGTCTTGTAACCTCTGGTGTTCTGCCTACCCCATAAGGGATACAGGCGTGACGATATGTATGTATGTATGTTGTATGTATGCAATGATAATGACGCATTAATAAGAATTTCTATCCCGTAAGTTCATTATATGGTCTTCAAAATACTTTACATTATTAGGTTTATTTGTACCGCAGTTTTATATTTGCATGATGAAAATTTGGGATTCAAAGCAGTATCATTCAATATCTTTTAAGTTACCTTTTTCAACCTCCATGTGTCAAATAATTGCGATACCGCGATGGCACCTACGAAATACGGGATCCAGGTCTGGGCTACGACTACCCACGGCTGGGACAGATATCTGGAAATATAATTATTATTATATTTCTGACGTTCACACAATAATATTATCTTTCCCAAAATAAGTTTCTTAAAAAACTCGTTAACATGTGAAATATATAAACATATTTCTTATCAGAAAATAAATTTCAATAAATGTATTTAAATATCCATATCTTATTCTTGTATCTGCGTTAATCACATAAATATCCACCGCCGCCGCTGTGATTCGAACTCAGCACGTCTGAATAGAAGACAAAGTATTTTACCACTACACCAGCCGGTCGTCAATAAACGTATTTTATACTAATTTTTAAGCATTTTTTTTATATTTAAGCAAATCTATCACCGTTTTTTTAAATGTTTAAACATTTAAAAAATACTTTAGTGAATATTCACACAGAACATTTATAAGTACCAAAAACTCAAAATCAAACATCTTTATTCACTGCCGGTATATGGTATGCATATACTTTACGCGATAACTCCAGTTAAAAAGTGTTTTATTTAAACTAATTAAAAGTGCAATCTAAAATTGACCGAGAGGATATCTGTTGTAAAGCACTCGATGTACACGGTAACTTAATATATTTATTAATTACACACAGCAGAATACGACTATAATAAACTGAACTAATTATCTATTTCTAGATTGCATTCCACAAGATTGTGTATACAGAAAAATATATGAAATTTGCACTAAGTATATTATGTGTAAAAAACCATAAACTACATCAAATCTTTCACACTTATTTTCAAATATGTTTATCACAGTAGTTATATATAACACTAGGTGTGTATAGTAAAGTGTAAAGCAAAAGAAAACAAAAAATTGTTAAGTAGGTACATTAATTGAAGGCTATTAATTGAATTTCTATTATAAAATTATTGACAAAATGTATCGATAAACCAACGGTGACGCAGTGGGTGTACGGCTAAATGTGAATTATCCCTCCACCTACTGGTGAGTGAAAGCGTTGAGTGAACGGGTCACGCACGGCCCAGAAATACCAAGTAATAAATAAATTTTTCTTTTTTGTTTACGTTTTTGCTTTCTTTCTGATTATTTTCTTATCATTAATTTCTCTATTTATTTAACAATTAATGTACACACAAGTTTATAAACAATAAAGAAACACATTGAGCAAATATAGGTACGAAGGTGCTGCTTATCACTTTCTTTTATTCTCCTTTTATTTAAAGCAATAAAAATAGCCACTTACTTGAGGTGGCCCCCAATGGCGGACATGATCAGCGTCACTAAGAATGCGAGCAGTGCCCCCGCCAGCCCCGCCGCTACTCGTCCCACGCAAGCCAGGCCCAGAGACCCCGCGCTGGTATTATCTGCAAGAGTAAAAGAAATACATTTATAAACATGTCCGTGTAGGGTCGGCTTATAATAAATATAAAATAATAAATAAATAAATACGACGACCGGCTGGTGTAGCGGTAACATAAATTGCCTTCTATGCCAGGGGTCCTGGGTTCGAATCCCGGTGGCGGCGGATATTTGTGTGATGAACATAAATATTAGTCGTCAAGTCATGGATGTTTATATGTTTATTTAAGTTTATTATCTAATAAAAAATATGTATGTAAATAATAATATGTTGTATTCAATATGTATGTTTATATATTTCTTAAGTAGGTATATCAGTTAACTAGTAGAAATATTTATTTATAAATAAATATTTCTGACACTCACACAACATTATCTAGCGCAATGTACGTTACCCCTACACCAGCCGGTCGACAAAATAGTTCGATCGCCCCTGGATTTGCGTGTAATAAAAGGCGACTGATCCGAGTCGCGTTTTAACGACTCGGATTAGTTGCCTGGTCTGACGTAAGCAGAGATCCTAGCGCCTGGTGGTAGGATTCCGTTAAGGTCCGCCTGGCTAGCGACCACCTTTCATATAAAATCTGCCGCCAAATATTACCTACCGCTCCGGCGATGATGTGTACAGTCATGAGCAATAATACATATATACACGTTTTCATATTTTCAAAATATCTAAACCTATACAAATCCAGAAAAAACTGTACGACAATTTGTTCAAAACTATTTAACCACTAACTTGTGTCAAAGTTATGTAAACATTTATTCCATATTTATGTAATCGAAACAAAATCAGAAATAAATAAACACTTCCAATATCAGTTTTAACTATCCATGAAAATTTAAATAATATGTAAACAATTACATATATTATAAATTCCTTAAAATGTTAGTTCCATGAAACAATTGAGGTTCACTATGAATTGCTTCTTTTAAGGGGCGTTCTCGCCCATACTAATTTCTTTTATCAAATATGGGCGAACAGAGCGTTATTTTACTCTGAGATACACATTTCAATAATATGTATACAATTATTATGTCATGGATTCATTAAAATGATATTTCCAACAAACTATTGTGGTTCACTGTAAATAGCTTCTTATAAAGCATTTTGAAAATAAACTACTTTAGTTAAAAATGATATTAAAAATTATATTGGAAGTGTGGAGTTGTTTCTGATTTTGTATCGATTACATTAATATAGAATAAATATTTACATAATTTTGACACAAAGTAATGGTTAGATAATTTAGAACAAATTGTCGTACAGTTTTTTCTGGATTTGTATAAGTTTAGATATTTTCGAAAATATAACAACGTGTATATATTATTGCTTTTATGCTTTCAGATTGAGGTCAAGCGCAGGCTTAGTGTTTAATTAATAAAAAAAAAATAGAATGTACCAGCTGCTTGTCCTCCCGGGCATAGTGTAAAAATCAGTTAAGGGACACAGGTTTTATTGCCGTTTCTGTGGGCGATAAGCTGACCCCAAGCAAAGCAAGAGACCCAACATTATAATACTTCCAAATTTGTTAAACGTGACTTCAGATGGTTTTACAGCCTTTGATGTTCTGCCTATCCTATACAAGGATAAAGGCGTGAAGTTATGTATGTATGTAAGTATGTCATATTGAATTTAGAAACGGAATATTTTCCTTGTTAAGGTCCGTACACATTGGTGTATTGTAACATGCAATGTAACGAATTCACGCAGTTCGTGCGAGACGTCCAAATTTATTTATTAACACCGTAAATTACACGTTTACACCACTAGATAAGAAGACTTAGGTAAGCGCTTACAATTGCCAATGTAGGTGGGGATTATGGCAGCCCAAATAAAAATAACAAGCCCTAAGAATAGAATAACACAGTGATAGTATAAACGATGATGTGATGAATATATCAATATTGCTTATCATCCTTCGTGTCTTAAAATAACCTTCTTGCACTCAAATCATAAATCTTATTAAGATTTTTATAATCAATAATCAACGAATGCAGAGCATGAAAAAAACCGACTTCACGTCAAAGCTTTGGCTGAGTTGAGAATGTCATCAACGTAAACTTTCTCCGAAATCAAACATATTTTTTCAAAACTTTGAAATTTTCAATGAAGTACCTAACCGATTTCGATGAAATTTTTATGAGACCAACTATGAATGACCAACTCTATCATATGAAACAATTTTCAAAAACAATATATAATTGACCGAAATGCGTTGTTACAAAGACACAAAAACATACAGACGAATTGAGAACCTCCTCCTTTTTTGGAAGTCGGTTGAAAATATCTCCAATGAGTTGCCACTATTTGAAGACTTTTGTCTAGTTTAAGAAATATAGCTAGTAGCAGGTGAAGTAAGTGAATATAACAGCACAGGGGTGTGCACATGAACTCTGTTGATGTGATATTTGACCGCGCATTTTATATTATGAAGGGTGCGCGCCAGCCAACCTAACCTCAAAGGGTATTAAGCGCGGGTCACATTTGACGACACGCTTATTTAGGGCGGTAGGGCTAGAGTGCAGGTTTACACATAAAAATATGTTTATCTGATGTCCTATGCTTTAAATTTTCTGTTGCTGTAAGTTCCTTAATAACATTATTTAAATACAATATAAAACACTTAACCGTTATTATTAAAAACAGTTAATAAAACATATCTCTCTCGGAAGTATGACGATGATATTGAAAAGAGGGTAAAAGCTGGAAATTCTGTTAATGGCGCCATATACTCGATAATGGCAAGCAAAACTATACCAAATAAGGCTCGTCTTGCCGTACTTGAGGGAGTTTTGGCGCCAACGCTTATGTATGGTAGTGAATCTTGGGTGTGGCAGAAAAGACATGAAAGCAAGATTAATGCTGTGGAGATGGGAGCTTTGAGGAGTATGTGTGGACTCAAATTGAGTGAGAGGGTGCGCAATAGTAAAATAAGAAAGAGATGCGGATTGAAAGAAGATGTAGTGACTAAGATTGAAAAGGGTATGCTACGGTGGTTTGGACATTTGGAATGGATGAGTGAAAGTACATTTACGAAAGAGGTGTACAGAGCAAGAATGGATGGTGCTGTCGGAAGGGGCCACCCTAGGCGAACGTACGCCGATCAAATTGGCGACGTTCTTAAAAGGGCCTAGTTAAAAGTACCCGTAACCGGCGATCATGTATGAAAAGATTAATGAACGTGGAGGAAGCGAAAGAGGTATGTCTGGATCGAAGCAATTGGTGTTCCCTTGTCTCTGCCTACCCCAAAGGGAGACAGGCGTGAGGTTATGTATGTATGTAATCTTGAATCAAATTACGGATGACGGATCTAACAAGTTTGTAAGCTACCATAGAAATAATTCTACGGCTACGCCGGACCTTCATTTCTGGGATTCGGATTGGATGTAGTGCATAAGGGTGTTACCATCCCAATCGATCGATCTTCGATCGAGGTCATCAATCGACGTCGATCGAAGTCGAGTGACTTGTCTAGTAGCTTAAAATGATGGAGGGATACCGTTCGACTAACCAATCGATCAATGTTGATCGGGCAACCCCGACTATATTCCATCAGTGTCTTTCGAATCGCACGTCAAATCAAACAGCTCGATCTACATCAACTTATCCATTCTATCATCGATCGAAGCCCCCATTGAAGATCGACTACCGATCGATTAGTGTGGTAACCGTTCTTATTGTAGCTACTCACCAAATCCAACCATCCACAAATATAGGGTCACCCCGGCCAGGCCTAACGCCACGGCCACTAGGTCGACGGCGATAGCGGCAGCTTTATTGTGCACGATCACGAACCAGGTAGTCGTTGATGTGATGTTTGGCGGCACATTTCATATGAAGGTTCGTGTGGCGTCCTCAGACATGACCCACAGAGATTGAATATATTAATACATATTAAACGTGCTTGATAAAAACATGTTGACCAGTGCACATTTAATAGATACTTACTACATTTTAGAAATATTGCTAACAAAGTTAATCATACACGTAGATTTAAGTATAGAAATAGTTTTCTATTTGTCAATAAATTGTCACTCAAGATGTAATCGTGTCTTGCTTTAAAACCCTTTTCCTGGTCGTAATAGTTCGCTAGCCAAGCTCAAGGGGTCTTAATATCAACCGCAATTCACATCTTACGGATCCGAGGAAATACTGGTCTAGAAATCTTGTACCTACCTATGAAGTGACGAAGAGAAATCTAACGACGATTTCTCTGGCAAATAATTTAATGCAGTAAACTGACAGTTCGAAATGTCAAACAGATAAATAATGATACCAGTTAAAATCTTCGTAGTATAAGGTACTGTATGAGAGTGATTGAAAATAAATGAGTGTTTGTCATTCGTTTTGCATAAAGATTTAAAGAAATGTATGAGGACGAGAATTTGAGTCGGTACTTTATCTTCAAAGTAACTTTAATGAAAATAATTATTTACCAAACATGTATAGTGCTTTAAAACGGTCACAGTAGAAGTAAAATTTTTTTTTTTCCAATTTTTTTGCAAGTACCTATCTAGAAATGAGAAAATCGTATTTTGCGAATCATAATATTTATTTTTCCTAACTTGACGATAAAACTCATTCGTCTTAAACCGCGTCACTATTTTTTTCTTCCCTTAAGCGGGCACACTGGAACTATCATTTTATTGCATTGTATTATTTACCAGGGTATAATACTTACTAAATCCGACCATCCACAAATACAGGGCCACCCCGGCCAGTCCTATTGCCACGGCCATTAGGTCGACGGCGATAGCGGCAGCTTTACTGTACACGATCACGAATAGATTCAGGTAGTCGTAGTACACTGCAGTGGTTGGCTCCGACTGTACATAGAGTAAAGAAAGTTTCATTAATTATTCTGTGTCAAACAAAAATAGTTGTTAATACAGCGTTAATTTTTGTTTATGCACCTAGCAGACCAGTCAAATATTTTGGTTCAAAAAATTATTGTTATACAAAAGTATATAATAGTATCTTAAAAATTCAGCCTCTTGTGGTGTCTTGATTTTGTCGCGCGAGTGAGGACACTGCGCGCGCAGCGCTCACTCGCTACCGCTTCCTGCGACGTAGGTACCGTAAGGTTTGTGTGCGCCTTGTAGTTTGTAAATAAAGTGTTTATAAGCGCAAACCACGGCAAATGTAAGAATTCCATTTGAAAGATAAAATAATAAAAAATGACGCGGGTTGTCCGTCAGAAAAGATTTAATCTACAAAACTATTGTTCTTCTGAACGTAGAAGGATCCCGTGATCCTGATATACCTCCCTGCCATTCAACCTTATAAACGATGTTTGTATTAGAAAAGTAAAGTTAACTATCGAAACGAATAAAAGGCTATCCGCTAAAGATACTTATTCCATTTTTTGATTAAACTGCTTCACAGTATTGCCCATATCGGTCCCGCGTTGCTTTACCTACTTGCATCCTGGGATCGCGTACGATACGCGTTTTTTTTTATATTGTAAGGATAGGACGTTTGTCTTCCATGCCACCTGATGGAAAGTGCGCATGGAGACTATGGTTTTACACGTCCATCCACGAGAAACCTATTCACTCGACACTTAAAAGTTCCAGGACTGTAGTGGTCAGGGAAAAAATGAAACAGGAGAAGCGTGAAATCTATTCTGTTACCGATTCCGATCAAACTGTTTCCAGGTTTCGCATAAACAAACAATAACGTTGTTAGTAGTTTTTTAAGGGAAGTTTATTGCATTATATCTTGAAGCATAAAACAATATTTCTTTTACGTTATATTGAGTGGTTACTTCCATCTTGTAGATGACCACTAGACACAGAGTTGGAAACCTGAGGTGAAACATTGCATTTTACTAATATTATAAATGTGAAAGTTAGGATGGATGGATGAAAGGATGTTTGTTCCTCAATCACGGCAGAATAGCTCATGGATTTGGATGAAATTTAACATAGTGATAGTGTACAGTCTGGAATAGCACTTAGGCTACTTTTATGTTATGTATTTATATTATTATCTATACTAATATTATAAAGAGGATTTTTTTTGTATTTTTGTATTGAATAGGCTCAAAAACTACTGGCCCGATTTAAAAATTTCTTTTACCATTACTTAGAGGGATTCTTCCGAATCCGTATAGGCTACTTTTTATCCCGAAAACCCCGCGGGAATCGAAATTGCGCGGGTAAAACCGCGTACAACAGCTAGTGTATTTATATTAGCCGCCTGATTGTACACGATCACGAATAGATTCAGATAGTCTTAGTACACTGCGGTGGTTGGCTCCGACTGTGCATAGAGTAAAAATCATTTTAAGTCATTATAAAGCTATATAGGCATGTTAATAAATAAATAAAAATAAATTCCCCAGATAATCACACCAACTACATGGCCCCAAAGTAAGCATAGCTTGTGTTATGGGATACCATGTAGCGAACTAGGGGGGAACCTAGAATATAAATACATTATAGAAATACTGTTAAAATTTACTTATACATAAAATTGCGCACTCATTTTGAATCTATGAAATATTATTGTTCTGTTCTGTAAAACCAATATACAGGATATGTATCGCTAGATAGAGTAAGTCCAGACGTATGTTATTTTTAAGGTTCCATTTGCTTTAGCTTTGAAGTTACAGACAAAAAATTGATTTAATCGAAAAAACAACTTTTTATTTGAGTTTTAAAAAAATCAGTACGATTTTAGATGAAATTTATTTTTCTTTTATTTTCTTTAAAAACTAAAGCAAATCAGTCCATGGTTCCTATACAAAAACAGTCGTCTGAATTTAATCCGCAAAATACACTTATAAATATCTGAAGCTCATAGGACCGATTAAATGTATGAATTAACTGCTTTTATTAGGCGCTACACACGGTTTAGATACTATATCGCTTAGATACAATTCAATCAACCATCACACATGACGAAGATGATATATTATTCACACTTTCGTATCGCAAGAAAGACGCCAATATGATAATTTATC
Source organism: Stenoptilia bipunctidactyla (assembly GCA_944452665.1). NCBI lineage: Eukaryota > Metazoa > Arthropoda > Insecta > Lepidoptera > Pterophoridae > Stenoptilia > Stenoptilia bipunctidactyla. Next base: position 8,881,573 of record OX101748.1, on the reverse strand, counting down.
GCAACATAACATCTTGAGTTATTAAATATATTTTAACATACAAAAACTATCTACAGGATGACGGGATTTGGTGCAAAATCATGCAGTACATTCTAACTCAAAAACTTACAATATATTAACTTATTTACATCATTTGTGATATCCTAATATACAGGGTGACTGGTGGGTCACTTTCGAAATTTGAGGACGTGATAGTTTGAGATCATACATGAAGAGAACTATTATTTTTTACGAAAGTTAAAGAATTCACTACGCAACGCATGGTTACATCGGCGTAATACACTAGATACTTAGCGGATGGTGGTATGCGTGTGACGGGAACACTGCTGTGTGCGTGTTGACTGAGACAGCGCGTCGGGAAAAGTGTAGTCATGTTTCTTTATTTATTTATAGGGAATTCTGGTGAAAAATGAAGTACCTACTTTTATTACATAATTATGATCAGTATCGAGTACAGAATGCCCTCCTTCAATATCTAAAATTTGTCACCAGTCACCCTGTATATTTGTGTACAATTTTAAGATATAATAATTAATAATATAGATGTAAAAAATTTAGCAAATAAAGCAAATTATTATTATTATGCATACTTATTATGATTATTTTATGTATATATCAAAAAGGATATTCTCTCTAAAAGAGGTAAGTTATTTAACAATGCGGTTGTGTTGTTTCGTTTATGTTTGTTCCAGACTTTAGAAACTTCCTTGTGATACGGCAGGTGTTAAGTATAATACATTGTTGAATGGTATAAGTAAGGTGGTGTGGTATATTTAAAGTGTCTAAACTGGTTCTAAAATGTTTTGGTATGATGCCTGTTGATGAAGCCACTAGTGGTACTATTTGTACAGTCTCTGCTCTCCATTGTCGTCGTAATTCTATTGCTAAATCCAAGTATTTATTTAATTTTTTATTATTATTATTATTAATAATATAATATCTAAGCGTAAAACACGTTAAATGCCCTCACCTTCTCCAGCAGCTGCTCCATGTTGGCGACGTCAGTCACCAGGTCCAGCAGCATGTCCCCCGCCGCCTGCACTACCCCCGCTCGGATGAGGTCGGGGTGGTCGTAGCGGGTGTGGTACACACAGCCCCATTTGACGAACGCTATGTCTACGCCTGTTGATACGATATACATTTTATATAGGGTCTTTCAATAAGGACGGGTCGATTTCACGGAACATAAAACACAAGAGGAAAGGGCATTGCTTAATAATTCATTAGGAATAGCTGTCGCCAAACTAACACATTTACATTTTACGCACACTGAAATATATCCAATTAGAGCGGTCATAATTTGGTGAAATCAAGAAGACATAAGGACTATTACGAATAAAAGAATATCAACTATAGTACACTTGAAATAGAGTAGAAGTTAGTAATAACACTTAGTGATTTATGTCAGAATTTTATCTGCATGCTTTTAGTTGATTCTGTCAACTTAGTTATGCTCTTCGACGATAGATGTCTATCAAACCACGCGTTATGCAATTTTAGATTATATTTCAATAATATACATGTCATTTTTCATTTACACTAATATTTTTTCCGAATTCATTGGCAAGAACGATTAACGAAACATAAAAAATGAAATTAAACGAAAATAGCGACTTCCCGATGATAGGAAACACCTGATCGTATTAACGTTTTAGTACCACTATAGTTTTTACACTCTAGAACAGAACATCGAGTCATTTTATGGGTTTTTTTGTAATGGAACACACCGGCAAAAGACGTCACAAAGCGTTGTAATCACGAGAGCGACTGACTCGAGTTAAGTCTCACTAGTCTTAACTTTGGCACGTGCGCCACGCCCACACGTCCCTTCCTCTTGTGTTTTATGTTCCGTGGTCGATTTAATAATGTAATAAAACTGGCTGTGTATGAGATATTAACGATTTTTTTCTGTTATTTGAAAGATCCATTCATGCCATTTTGTTTTGACATCATTCAACTCTCCGCCACGTCTTTTTATGGTGGCAAAAACCTGGGAGGTTCAATTTTTAACAGACAGACAACAATCGACCATTTTAATCCAATTTTTATGCCTAAATTGAACTATATGGATATGACATTTTCTGTACGGGGTTTTTGAAGTCTCCAATGATCAATTAAAATTACCAATAAGCCACAATAAGCTGATACCCTGAAAGTCGAAATAACCTAGGCCATCTCTCAGTTTCAGCAGAATTAATGCAGCGGAGTAATTAAAAATTGCACTTCCCCGATCCGTGCAAAACTGCGGCGGACATTGGAATTTGTTATACTTATTGAAAACAAAATGGCATGAATGGGCCTTTCAAATAAAATAATAATTTCGTTAATATGTACCACATAGCTTGTTTTATTCCATCTTAAAATCGTATTGAAAGACCCTTTACAATGTGTCCCAAAATTTGGTTGTCTTGGAGAAAAATACTTATAGTAAAAATATTCATTGATTTCAGCCATTTAGGATTACCTTAGAATACCTCTGCCTCTCCTGTTGAGCTAGCATGCGATCATAGACAACGATAAATCGGGACTTTATATCGGTATTTTCTTACAATATGTCATCTTTGGTTCTGTAGTTTATGATAGTATCGAACCGAGTAATTTGAAAGAAGATCTAGTGACTAAGATTGAAAAGGGTATGCTACGGTGTTTGGGCATTGGGAAAGGAAGAGTTAAACTAGATTTAAGAAAGAGGTGTACAGCAAGAATGGATGGTGTTATCGGAAAAGGCCGATCTAGGAAAACGTATCGCGATAACCGTAACCGGTGATCATGTATGAATAAAATAATGAATGTGGAGGAAGCGAAAGAGGTATGTCTAGATCGTAGCAATTGGTGTTCCTTTGTCTTTGCCTACCCCAAAGGGAAACAACAATAATTCTATCTATATGGTGCGCATGTTAGCTAACACGGAAGGATAAATCTTATCTTGTCTATTTGAGTCTTTATCGATGGTCACATGCTAGCCCTACTGGATAACTAGCCCTCGCTTTGTGGTACTATTTCTTTAAGTTGCGAATGGTTAGCGACCACTCTTCATATAAAATCTGCCGTCAAATATTGCCGCTCCGGCGGTGATATATTCTGGTGATATTTTATGAACAGTCAGTTCTTTCCTAGGCCAGTGTGATGACACATTCGACCTCATCTTCACTTACCATCAGATGAGAGTGAGGTCACTCGCGGGCTTAGTCTATAATAACAGTCAACAAATACGTCATCAAATACGTCAAAACTTTGTCTGAATTATAAGGTCGTCAAGGTAAACGATCTCCGAATTCATACATATTTGAAAAAAAAATAACATATCCATATTTGAACATATTTGAAATTTATCATAAAGTTCTCAATCGATTTCGTTAATTTACCTAGGGATCAAATGCAAAGTATCCTCTATCATATGAAATAAGAATCATTAAAATCGGTTCATCCAGTTAAAAGTTATGAGGTAACAAACATAAAAGAAAACATACAGACGACTTGAGTACCTCCATTTATGGACTGAACTAAACTAACTTGCGTTTTCTATCAAGCACCTTTACTGTGTTATTTTCAAAACTGAAAAAAAAAAAACTTTTTTCTATAATTAAAATACATTGTCTTATTAATCTTATTATATCCACTAACCATGTATGTCCCCGAAGTCCCGCCAAATCCTAAAGTCAGTATCACTGGGCACAATGCCGCTGGAGAACAGAAATTCTCCAAACCCTTGTGCCGACGGCCGCCGAACAGAGCGGCGGAACGAGTTTAGTATACGTGTGTCTGTCACCTGAACGGAAAATAAAATAACAATAAAAAATAATAAAACTTTTTGAGTTATTATTTAAAAGTATAGAATAGACTGTTAGAAATAATAGAAATAAAAATGTTTTTGTTAAGCCAATATATCGTTTCATTGATGGGTGGGACAAAAATTTAAAAGTAATAATAATTATATGTATAGCCCATTTCAATGTTTGTTTTTAATTTTTTTTTTCTTACTGGCGTTCAAAACTCAACTTTAATTTTACTTGAACATTAAAAATAAAAACAAACAATTTCATTTAGTAGGTACATTTGAGTACGGAAATATTCAAACAAAATAAATCAATAAATTCAAAAGCTCGTAACTTTTTTTCTACACTGAATTGTGCCATATAATAAACATTGCTTTTCATCGTTTGTGTCACCTATCAAAAACAGCCTGTATCAATAATCACCTGTAATATAACTGTAAATAAATGTTACGAAAAATGCAATCTTAAACTGACAGATGCCATGAAATGGAACGTTCAGTCAATTGACATCCGCAGCCATCTAGTAAATCTTAATACATTTTTTAAACAACAATCGTATCGAAGATCGAACAATTGCAACAACATGCCTGTCAATTTAGAACTATCACGCATCATCTTAAAATATTTCCAGTATAATAGGTTGGGAAAAAAGTCATTTCGCATTATAGTATGTATGAACTTGTAATAAAATCTCTTTGGCTATCGTATTTGTATCAGGCTGGTTTTGGTATCATTGAAAGATAAAATTTTGAAGAACATAATTCCAAATTCAAATTAGGAAAATGTGTGATTTTCATTTGTTTTTCGTACTGTCAAGCTGAGTGAATCTAATGAAGAAATTCGATACATTTTAAAATTTTACTACAAAAAAGGTAAAAACGCCACGCAAGCCGCGAAAAAAATTTGCGATGTTTATGGACCTAGTGCAGTGTCTGTGAGAGTAGCACAAATTTGCTTTAAGCGTTTTCAATCTGGAAATTTTGATGTCAAAGATGCACCTCGCACTATTACGGATAAAATGGATGCCATTTTTGAAAAAGTGGAGCAAGATCGACATATCAGTAGTTACGACGTAGCTGAAGAACTGGGAATTGACCACAAAACAGTTTTGGCACATTTGAAAAAAGCTGGGTACCTCACGAGCTCACTGACAGAAACCTAATGAACCGTGTACTCATTTGTGATTCTTTATTACAACGTAACGAAACCGAATCATTTTTGAAGAAGCTGATAACTGGTGATGAAAAATGGATCACGTACGACAAGAACGTGCGAAAAAGGTCGTGGTCAAAGGCCGGTCAGGCTTCACAGACTTGAAGCCTGAAACCCCGGTTAACTCGCAATAAGGTGATGTTGTGTGTGTGGTGGGATTGGAAGGGCATTATTCATTATGAGCTGTTACCACCAGGCAGGGCTATCGATTTATGAGATTAAAACAAGAAGTTGAGAGAAAGCGGCCGGAATTGATCATCAGAAGGGGTGTGGTGTTTCATCATGATAACGCTAGACCTCACACATCTATAGCCACCCAGCAAAAATTAAGAGAGATTGGCTGGGAGGTGTTAATGCATGCGCCGTATAGTCCTGACCTTGCACCTTCAGATTTCCACCTGTTTCGGTCTCTTCAGAATTCTTTAGGCAGTGTTAGGTTATCATCACGAGAGGACTGCCAAATCCACTTCTCGCGGTATTTTGATGAGAGGTCCCAAAATTTTTATAGCAATGGGATCATGTCCCTACCTACAAGATGGCAAAAGGTTATCGAACAAAATGGTACATACATACTTTAGTTAAATGTCAATAAACTATATTAAAAAATGTTATGAATTTTCTTAAAAAATGCGAAGAAACTTTTTCCCCAACCCAATATTTCCAGTATAGGAACTTTAACATTTTTTTTTTATTCGTTGTCAGTTGACATATTACCTGGAAGAGGTTGGCTTTCCCGTTCATTCCAGAAGCGTCCAGGTTTATAACACCCACCGAGTTCCGAGACCACTCGTGTTGTAAGAACCCATGGGACCCCTGCAATTTTAAATATTATTGATTATCTTATTAGTACATTAGGAGCTTTTTCAATAATTTACACTGAAATTTAACTAACAGCAACTATATAGTACAGAAGGCTGCAGATCAAGCGTTCCGAATATGTCAAAATTGTACTGGAATTTGATCTCTATGCCTTTGACATAACGTTGAAATTTGACAGGTCTGTAACGCTTGATCAGTTGCCTTCTGTACCACGGAGCAGGGACCGGAAAACCCCTTTATTTGATTAAGCCTAGATTTTGATTTTGAGGGTTACCCTATTATTGATAGGGTAACCCTCAAAATCAAAATCTTACCATATGGAAGTGTAACCCTATTGATATGGTAAGCCTATCGACGTGGTATCACTTTGAATAAAGTTAACTACTTTCGGATGCGCTTACCCTGTGACAGGGTTGCCTATTTCTATCTCTTTTCCGCGCATGCTGTTGAATTCGGAAGTATAATTCGAAGTGCGAGATTGAATAGATGGTGATATTTTTGATAATTTGATATTCTTAGAGATTAAATTTGCCTGCAGGTTTTAAAACCCTATTGAATCGGTAACCTTCAATAGGGTTTTCGATAGGCTTACTTCTTACATGAAGCTAACTCTATTGATATAGTAAGCCTTAAATTAGGGTAAGTCTTCGATACGGTTACCAAATTGATAGGGTTTTTTAAAACAAGTCTATGAAAAACCCAATCAAAAACCTCTTTAAGGGTAAGCGGTTCCGGTCCCTGCCACGGAGGCCGTCGACGTAGTCTGGCTAACGAAAGTAGACACTGGAAGTTTTTGCAATTTTTTTATATGGCAGTACTAGAATGAATGTCTAAGTAGTTTTTCTGGTGTTACTGTTGCCAATCGAACGGTTGTTGGTTGTTTTGGTAATTGAGATATTGGAATTGTCGTATTTGAAAATGTGTAAAAAATTAAAAATTTGATAGTTTCATAATCAATGTAGGAAACAGCGATACCAGTGACTCTGACGATTCATTCCATATAGAATTGCTGGATTCAGATTTTGATTAATAAAAATAATTATTGTATTTTGTTGTTTTATTTTTGAACCTGATCAATAATATTTGCCTATCATTTTAATAATATACTTCTCATTAAAAAGTAGGACAGTATTAATATTGTTATTTTTTACGGTAGTGGTCTAGATACTATTGCGCCAATCGTGAGGTAGCGGGTGCGATTCCCGCACGGAACGTAAAAAAAAATTCTGTTTCTGGGCGTGTATCTATAATGTATTTTTATTAGGGGGGAACCCTTGTTCCCTACAAGGTATTTCATAACACAAGCTTTGCTTACTTTGATGCATTGTAGTTGGTATGATTGTCTGGGGATTTTATGCGATTAGCACGAATAATACAAATAAGGTTCAAACTCGCCTGTAGCGGATTCTCCTCGGCTCCGTTGAACAGGAATATAACATTGTGCTTCAGTTTTGTTTGTCCTCGTGACAGACGAGACAGTGTCTCGACCATTATTGCGCAAAATAAGGCGTTGTCTGATGCACCTGGAGATTTAGACATTTAAAGTAAATCAAACTAAATTAGTGAGCCACATTATCTACGCTATAACTTGAAGTCTTTCTTATGTCTAACTTAGGGTCTAAGCACCAGTTTCTGTTAGCTACTGTTGAGATTAGAGAAGAACTACGTTGTGATTGGACATAAAACAGACCTTAAATCAGACAGTGTACGTAAAATCGAATAAACCTCAATTGTCTTCGATTCTCACAATGCAATACAAATAAACTTTATTACAGGTAACGTAAATTTTAAAAAAGTATTTAAATAAAAAGTAATGGACTTTCGGCGAGGTTTAAATAATGAATAATTGAGGTTTTTTATAGCGGTGCCTTTACAGTATCTCGTAAATTTAAAATATAACTTTGATAACAAGACTAACGCGTAGAATGAACTGCCTGCATCTATTTTTCTAGACCTTTTTAGTTATGGTTCTTTTGAGTGTCGAGTGAAGAAAATAAAAACTCCCTTGTCTTTATTGTCACTTTCCATTACATGGTCAACAAATATCTTATCCTTTTTATCGTCAAAAATCTTTGAAAATGAAAATGTAAACTTTTTATTCACAGTAGGTATTCTTATACACTTTGTGAATGTCAAACGCTGGATGAGGGCGGCGCGGGTCCGGACGACATGACGAATCCTGGGGGAGGCCTCCGTCCAGAAGTGTGCGTCTCACGGCTCGTGAAGATAATGATCGCCCATTATGCACCAATGTCTTGTTGTTGTCTACTACTACTTCTTCGGTTAAAAAACGAAATGAAAGTAGAACCCTAGGTAGACCGAGAGGAAAAAAGAGCTTATTTTAGGTACAATTTTAGGTACAAAAGGCAGAAATACAGCTCAGCTATGACATGAACAAACAAGCAGAATCATATAAGTAAACAGTATTTTAAATAAGACGTATTATTTTTAAGTCACGTAATGTCACATTAGAATAACCGTAGTGTAAGCGTAATTTTATATTTTTTTATAGCGTAAGCGTGTCGTATAAGGCGACTAATCTGAGCGAACACTGCTTTGTTGACCACTTCAAATATCACTACTTCGGCAGTCATATGTTTTGGAAATGTTTTAGTAAGAGCCAATTCCTTTCTTAGCCCCATGCTTTCATCTTCAACTCCAACATCACTTACCATCAGGTGAGATTGAGGTTGCCACGATTCACTCAGGCGTAAATAAAGTCAATAGTAATAAAACTTTATTTATTTATAGGGAATTCTAGTAAAAATTAAGTACGTACTTTTTCAACACACTTGCTCGTAAAGTGAGCTTTATTCTATTGAATTTAGAACTATAAACTGGGCTATAAGTCACGCGTGCATAATATATTATACCCTAGTGCATAATAAAATGAATCCTACAAAGTTGAATTGTACCTTTGTGCAAATTACATGCGAGTAAACAGAGCATATTTTATTGATCCGGGTTATACATTAAATATTTTCAGAAACAACAAAGAGGTTTTATACCACTTCAAATCCATATACATTTTTTGAAATGTTTGCGCCTTATATTAGTAAAACAAATATGTATATCAAACAAATTGTTCACAATTTACAATAATTTGTTATAAAATATTAAAATATTTGCATTTACCACTCCAAATTAAACATTTTCACGTAAAATAGGCTGTATATGCTATACAGACATTGACACATTTGGCAGAAAAAAAAACCTACGCGCATGCGCGAGGGTCGGCGCCATTTTTCAATCACAATTCACAGCTTTGTTATGAAGTGTGTTTGTTATTTTATGACCACGTATGTCTGTCTTTTACTCACAAGTGTGTTGAAAAACGTCGTATGTAACTCGTGAGCGTTGCTAATTACAGTCTCGGCTCATTATTAAGCCTCGACTGTAATTAGCAACTTCGCTCACTTGTTACATAATATACTATTATTACATAATTATGATCAGAATCTAGTACTGAGTGCTCTCCTTCAGTATCTAAAATTTTTCACCAGTCACCCTGTATATTGAAAAAATGTAAATTTGAGGCACGCAAAAAAACATACCTAGCGCAAAAGGAACAGAGTCGTAATGGCAGTTAACCAGTAGCGAAGTGCCGATGCTTCCGTTGCCATGGAAACCGCTCTCTCCCTCTAACACGACCGCAATGTTTGACACGTTGACGTATCGGCTGACATGAGGCACGATGAACTCTATCCAGTAGTCTCCTGAAATGTCATAGATGATTGGATGATAAATATTGGGCATTGAAAATTTTGGGCCGTTAAAAAAGTATCAAATATAATGAATTATATTTGATACTTTGATACTATTATGTTCGTTCTATTTTATAAGTTTTCTTTTTGTAAATGTGTGCAATAAAGTATAAATAAATAAATGAAATATTCAGCTTGAACATTCAGCTAGTAGTATTTATAAAGACTAGGCGTAAGGCTGTAAACTGAACGGCAACGACGACAGCGAGAGCGACAGCGGCGCGGGCAGCGAAGCGGGGAATCTGGGCGCCAGAGGTTCAGCGGAGGGATTTTTCGCGGTTTTATACAAACTCAATCCTTGCTATCGTGTCGCGGAAATCGCTGTTCGCGCTGCTGTCGCTCTCGCTGTCGCTGCCGTCCAGTTTGCAGCCTAAAACCGCCAATGTAAAACCTGTTGAAAACACTGGGATAAAATATCCTGAGTGTTCTTCCAGTCTATGTGCTTCTTCTATACCTCATACATTTGTTTAGGTATCTTATCTTATTCAAATGAAAATAACTTTAGTTATCGTTTACAAATTCTAATTAACTATCTCAACCACTCAAATGTTTGCTGAAAGAAAACTGTTTTTAAAGTTAATTCGGTTTGCACCTATCTACAATTTTAAATGTTACTAGCTGACCCGGCAAACGTTGTTATGCCTTATAAATAAAAAAAAAATAGATGTTGGCCGATTCTCATAGATACCGGATAAGCACAAAAAATTTCATCAAAATCGGTCAAGCCGTTTCGGAGGAGTATGGCAACGAAAACTGTGACACGAGAATTTTATATATTAGAAGATATTATGGGTGAATATTATTTTTAATCACCAAGCAGAACTGAGCCGGCTCGGTTTATTATGGCTTAAACCTCCCAAACCAGGGGAGAGACCCATAGCACTGCAGTGGCCATCACAAAGAGTTATGTATGATGATGATGATATACTTAGATATCGAATCTTTTACTCCAAAAATATATACCAAAAACAACATCATACCTGTAGCAAACTGCCAGTCAGTATGTACAGGCAGCGACGCTTGAGACGCCACAGTATCTACCAAAATCTTCAGATCCGCGGTCTTCTGTAGGTGGTACCTCGTACCGGACACGCGAGGCTCATCACCTACTATCTCGTGAAGGTATCGCAGAGCTGCTTCTTCGCTGAATTTGTTGGATACCTTGAACCGTTGGGAAAAGATATTTAGACGTAAATTTAACGTTTTTTGAATTATTTTCTTGAATGAGATTATTAATATCTATACCCTATGTGCTAAGTTGCTTCACTTCCCGAGCATAATGTAAAAGTCAGTTAAGGGGCAGAGGTTTTATTGGCATTTTTGTAGGCGAGAGGCTGACCCCTTGTAACTGCAATTGTCTCTCTCCATCATTATAAAACCTCATTTGTCAAACGTGACATTAGATAGTTTTATAGCCTCTGGAATACTGCCTACTAAATAAGGGATACAGGCGTAAAGTTTTGCATGTATGTCATATATCTATCTAGTAGTTATTAATATTATTTACTAACATAATATGGATTTAAGGACGTTTGCCTTCCATGTCACATGGTGAAAAGTGATCAAGAAGGCTAAGGTCCATCCAAGAGAAAAGGTCCATCCATATTCGGGTGCGGGGCGACCAGCCTTAATATCATACTAACCTCTTTACATAACAACTGAAAGTCAAAATGTCCTGAATCCCAAAATGCCTGAAATCCATATTGCCTCATTGTATTAATGACTGAAAGGCTAAAACCTTCAGTGTAGTACATTCAATAACAAAATCAAATTGTGCTCTTTTGTCTGGTGGGTCACTTTTTAAATTCGGGGACGTGATAGTTTGAGATCATACCTACATGAAGAGAAAAAATATAATAAAAAATAAATATTAATTATTTACTGAGTAAACTTAACCGAAAGTTAAAGAATTAATTACGCAAAGCATAGTTACTACACTATCATTGGCAGCGAAAGTAAAGTAACAGTGAAATAGTAACAAAATTTTATTTATTTAGGGGCAATTCTAGTAAAAAAATTATTACCTACATTTATTACATAATTATAACCAGAATCGAGTACAGAGTGCTCTCCTTCAGTATCTAAAATTGGCACCAGTCACCCTGTATAATCCTTATAGATGTAAAATACTTCTTCGTTATATTTGTACGACCAGCTGGCTCTTTGAAATTTGAAAAAGAACAAATTATTTGACATTGATTTAACACCTAAAAACAGATAAGATGACAAAAATCATACCATAGTTTGCATTTGCCGAATACGCGTATAAAAATGGAAAGCAAAAACAAAGGGGAATGAGCTTTTCCACAATTTCAAAAAAAAATACGGGAGCTAAACAAGGAAGATATTTCTGCTACTTAATTATAATTGATAATAATGATAATTAATTACAATGATAATTCTCTACCTAAATATTTTAAGCTGTTTACAGCAAATAAACTTAAAACAGAATTATCTTATTGGCTGAAGGAAAACTGTTTTTATTCCATATCAGAGTTTTTAAATTTTAGAATTATGTAGATAATGACATGGCGAGATATAATGACATTATTGTTTTGACATTTATATTATTGAAATTTTTTTAATTATATTAAGTATGTACCTATATGACTAATTGCATGCTGATTACAGTTTTGTATGTGAACCTCTACTATTGTAACACCTTATTTGTACCATACAAAAAGCAATAAAATGATTTGATTTGATTTGCTATGACTTTTTTGGAAAATATGATTTTATTACGAAAACGTAATAGATCTTAAGATTTTTTTTATTTTGTTATTTTTTTTTTACTTTGTGGGTCATAAGAAGTATTTTGAATTTAACTGAAACAAATAAAGTTTATTTTGATTGATCTTACATTTTTTTGATTAAAATATCCATCAACGACATTCAAGTAGTTAATTTTATACGCGACTGTACATCGACTGTCATGTTCATAATCTTACTTTTTTACATTCAGGCATTTTAGATTTCGCGCAATTTGGACTCAGGACATTTTGATTTTCAGGTGTTATGTAAAGGGGTGACTGTAATATTAAAGCTGGACGCACCGCACCCTTTTTATTCACTCGAGAAGCTTAAAAGTACTAGGACTATTACTAAAGTGATCAGGACAAACAGACGCAGGCAGATCGTTCCACACCTTGGCGAGTCAAAAAACAATATTATTAAAAAGGAACTGTCAAAGCGTTTTCTTAGATTTTTTTGGAATATCCGCTATAGGATATAACATATTAAGCAAAGCATGGTCACTCTAAATAATTACGAAGGAATACCATTAAAGAAGTCGTCGTGGCGCCATGGTTAATGTGTGTATCATACGATATCACAGGTTAAGCAACGTTCGACGCGGTCGTTACTTGGATGGGTGACCGCCGAACATTCATATCTCACGACGACTTCCGTGCTTCGGAGGGCACGTTACGCAGTCGGTCCCGGGTGCTGTATACTTGTATACAGTAGTCGTTAGGGTTTGTCAGAAGCCATCTAGGCGCCCTAAAAAAATCTGGCATCCACCACCCAGCACTGGGCCAGCTTGGTGGATTATGGCCTATACCTCCTCTTCACCCAGGGGAGAGACTCATGCCCTACAGTGGGCTCATTACAAAGAGTTGTGATGATGATGATGATGATGACCATTAAAATAAAGACGACTACGCGCTACTACAAAACATCTCGTAGTACTACGTCGTAGTATTATCAATGAAGTGCCGCGTCGTAGTAGCTGTTTTCATCAACAGCGACTTGTAAAAAGTTCATGATGCCATATTTTTAATATCTTAATTTTTTTCTACTGAGCGATACTAAAATAAATATCCAGGTACGTTTATATGACATCAAAAAAAAAAAAAGTTTAATTTGGCTGGTGACTTATAAACAACCCTGTATAGGGATTCCTTTCTAAGCCCTTTTACGACCTCAACCTCATCTTCAGTTAGCATCAGGTGAGATGTAGGGCAAACGAGGGTTTAGTCACCAATGAAAAAGGGATGGAAGTTTTCTCCGCGTCTGGTAGTCTGATAGTAGGTTAAAGGGTTAAGAAAAAGTGGATTATTTACTCACATCTCTCGCAATATCAGCATCCTTGACAGGACTGGGCATCCCATCTTCAATTAGCTGCGTCAGGTATCCAAGTAACAAGAAAGTCCCAAAAACCAGTAAAAGTACTGTACATGGTACCTAGTTTAGAAGAAGAATCATAAACATATGTTTTTAGGTAAGAAAGTAAAGTTACTACCCAAAATTTTGCAACAATACAAGTAATACAAGTATGCGGGTACAAAGTAAGCCTCCTTCCAGATCATGCGTTATACGCGCGAGTCAAAGGCCGTATACAGAAAGAAAGCTGGAAACTTATAAGCGCTTACCAGCGCTTGACAGCGCTGGTGACCCGCGCAGGAAAATATATAAACGCGCGCCGATAAGCACTGAACGGTGCCGACAAGTTCCGACAAGCTTCAACACGCGCTGGTCAGCGCTGGGAAATGCGATGAGTCCGACATTTTGCTTGGTCTGCCTCAACCTGCTTCCTTTGTGTAGAACGGACCAGCGTTGTCAAGCGCCGGTAAGCGCTTATAAGTTTCCAGCTTTCTTTCTGAATACGGCCAAATAGAGTAAAATGCATGTGGATAGAACGTATGAACCTCTATTATCTCAGGATCGCGCGATTCAGAACGCGCGTGTAACGCGTCGTCTGGACAAGCTCTATGCGTATAGTGTTCAATTTATCAGCTCACCACACCGATATATATGGTATGGGCCCACATTAAGCTCTGAAACCACGAAACGAGACAAGGTATCTTAAAGTAGATTACTATATAAAATCTCAATCGTCGATTTTATACATAAACACGAATACAATGTATATACGTTGCCATAACAACAAAACCAGATGGTTTTTCGCGCCAATTAAGAATAGGATCGTTGAGCCACCATATTGTTATGAACTTCACAATAGGTTAGTTATGTGTAAAGTGTTCAAAAAAACAAACAAATAACCCCTTTATTAATTTCGACCTTTTTTTTTCATCTTTCCTTATCAGTTTCCTATAACAAAGATATATTTTTAATCTGGGTGACTAGCCTTAATATTGCAAAAACTTATTTGTATTAAAAAACTGTTTTTTTTTTATATTTCTTAACTATACGTCAACATTTTTTAATCCCGAAAATGTTTGCAAATATAACATCATGTCATGTGAAGTCGGCGTGATCCTATTCATAAATACCTTTCACAGTATCTATGTACCTACTATGATGAAATCAACGATTGAAAATTTAAATCTATAGAATACCTATTGAAATTCATTTCTCAAATAAATTATGTAGCATATTTCACACATCGCCATTTAAATTAATCAAACTTTGAAAAAAATACGAAAAACATATAAGCACAGTACAGATATCTACAGTAATTCAACTTCATACAAATGGACGAAACGCGAGCTATACCTACCTACACGGCTCGATCTCGGCATGCGGCCAGTCGCGAGTGTCTGCCTACCGAAATAATTGTTGATTGAGCTTTACGTTAATATGCGGATTGTTTATACATTAAAATTTAATAACACTTACATCGTTTCGTGCGTCTCAGTCGAGGCGCAAGTATTTTTCGGTCGCTAATTTATGAGACCGATTTGTTATTCAAACGTAAACATAGTTTTTTGACACAAAACGTATTTTTGTTGAACACTTCCTATTCAATTTACAAAGAATTTTATTTGTTTATATAAAAAAGTATGTTAGCAGTCACAAAACTAAATGCAAGTAAACACAAAGTAGGCAAATGTAATTTAAACCCTGAAGGCCCTATCACATGTGAACAGACCGCAGCGCTGTAGGCATTTATTTCAAAGATGCGGCCGAGTTGAAGCACTGTAGATGTCTGTACTGTGATATAAGGCTGCAAGCTGGACGGTAGCGACAGCGAAAGCGAGAGCGAGAGCGACAGAAGCGCGGGCAGCGATTTCCGCGACACGATAGAAAGTATTGAGTTTGTATGAAACCGCGACAAATCGCTCGAGCGCCCGCTGGCGTCAAAAACGGCTCAAATTCCCCACGTCGCTGCTCGCGCCGCTGTCGCTCTCACTGTAGCTGCCGTCCAGTTTGCATAAAGAATAAAAACCCTTTTTTTATAAATATATACTTAAATACTTAGACAACCCCAGACCCGCAACAGATATTTGCAAATCGAACAAATATTTTGCCTAAACTTGCTATCCCGGCTGGGAATCGAACCCACCCCGCTACTCAAACTACTGTGCCATAGAAGTCTTTAAATAATATTAGCATTGACAACTTTTTAATATCAATTTTATCCTCTCCCCAGCGGGGCTAGCATGCGACCATCGACAACGATAAATAGAGCCTTTATATCGTCATTTTTTTAGAATATGGCACTTAGTGTATTTTTTTTAGAATATGGCAGCTTTGGCTCTGTGTGCTTAGCCATGGTATCAAATCAAGCAGTTCTACAATACAAGGTGTTCCACTTGATTTCCCATAACTTTAGGGTATTAATGGGATCATGTAATAGAATCAAATAACATGTGATTAATTTTATTTGATTTTTCATACAAAATAATTCACTGAAGTCATAACATCTTATGTAAAACACCTTTAAGGCTTGGTATTCCTGCGAAAGTAGGCATTTAGCGCTGTCCCGGCCGCGCGTAAAATACTTCGCGCGAACGCCGCGACTGTGAACTCGCATGACCCCCCCAACGCCACGGTATAGAAATATAACTTTATTTTGACTTCAGAAATAAATTCTGTTTGAATTTTAGTAAGTAATAATTATGAATTTGTGTAATCAGGTTATAAAACAATATCGAAAGTAAAACTTATAAGTAGTAAATTTCCTTAGTATTATAATCCCTTAAAAATCCTTACTTCCTTACTTATATTATAAATGTGAAAGCGTGAATGATTGTTACGCAATCACGCTAAAACTACTAGACGAATCATCATGAAACTTTGTACACGTATTCTGTGAGGTACTAGAAGTGCTATAGGATACTTTTTATCCCAGGATACTTTTTATCCCGAAATTATCGCGAGCGGAGCCGCGGGCACAGATAGTATGTAATATATAAAACAACCTTCCTATATTGAACCTGAGAAACATGTCTATGGAACAGGGGTCTTGATACCAACCTATTAGATTTGTTTGAGAAGTCATATCATATTTTTAGTTTTTATCTACATATTTGTCTCATGTTTATACAGGGTGTATTTTATATAATGACGAAAACTAAAATCCTCGAAAAGTTTTGCATGAAACTTATCTAATCTAAGATTTTTAATGTAATTGTTATCCGCCATGCAATGTTTGATTACGGACCCCGACATAATTTTAACTTGTATTATATGCGAAACAAACAAAATTGAATTTAATTAGATTTCACGCGTTCAAACTGATTTAAACTCAATATGTCCCTTATTTTGGGTTCTTTATTTCAAAGATGTTTTGGAATAAAATAGCAAATAAAACTTTAAATGTAAAATATAATGAAAATCTTAAAGTTCTTCAAAATTTAATTGCCGAGTGCTTTTACCCAGCTGTAAATATGATTGTGGCTGAGGAGTCACTATGAACTCTACGGAATCTTTCTTTTCCATTTGTGACTCAGGTGTAGAAGGTGGTGGCAAGGCTGCGGAGTCTTTATAATTTTCATTTTCCTTGTCATCTTGTAACGATAATGTTCTTAGCATCATCCCACGTGCGTGTCTACTATCTATAATTTCCGGCAATAAACATTTATTGTAAAATTTTATTAACTTAGGCTCCATTTTTGATTTCCAAAAATTATCGTCCCTTTCGATACGTTTTGTAAATAGGGGCTCATTTTCTCCAGCCCAGATTCCGAGCAGACAATATCGTCTTTCAGTGACATGAAGCTGTCCCTGTATTTGATAGAACCAGTTAGCCGTTTTTTTTATTGTGCTGATGCAAGTCTTCTTATCATATTTTAATATTTGTATTTTGTTTTGCTGTATTGCATCTGTTAGTCCTTTCTTTGCTGCAGATAAAGGGCACTTGATTTCGACTAGCATATCATCGCCTATTAATCCGTCAGGTGTTGCTCCAATAAATGGATAAGTCTTGTCGATGAACAAACCGCAAGACATAATATTTACATTTTCTTGTATTTGTAGCTGTTGAAGTGCTTGCTTTTCGTTTTCAATTCCATATGTCACAGCAGCAACATGTGTCAATTTTTTTTGGTATAATATGTTTTTCACCAGGGGAGCAGTATTCAAACTATTTTTCCTTTTACATATTTGACCAAAAGAACTTGCGGTGATTAAATTTTTTCGGATTTCGAGCCATTCACTACTATCTCTTTGCAAAACTGTAGCTCTCTCAATAGCTTGCCTATCAGAAGTAAGTATTTTTAAATTCTTAAGAAAATCTTCTTTTGCTTCCTCTAATTCATGTTGTGACATATCTGGCGCTGAGCTCGCTGGGCCATAATCATGTTGCTTCTGATTAACATTTTTTAACTTCCTTATTTTTTTTACTGGATGCTCTAAATTAAATTTTCGTTTTTGTGCCCTCTTTCTTTCCACAATCTTAACCAAACCTTTAGGACTTTTATTTAAAAAAGCTTTCTGGATGGCTGATAGTGTGGATTTAGAGTTAAAAGAAAGAACAGCTGCTGAACACCTTCCTTGGTACCCTCCTTTCAGTGCAAAATTTATTCGCTTACCACCTATAAATTTGGCGATAACACTATTGAAACACTCAACAGTGTTTGTGTCAACATCTTCGACTAAACTGCGTGATTTTGCGGCAACGTTTGCAACAATCGCCTTTATTCTGAACATGAAAGTAGAGTTCTGGACCTTTTTTAGCTCTTCGTTGTCATTTCTATCTTTTGTACAGTGGTATTCTTGACACATTCTATGGTCGCCGAAAGCATGTGCAACACTGTTAACAATATCATTGTGAAGACTTGTTATTGCTACATTGCGAGGACTTTTAGAGGCTTTGTGATGTCTTATACACTGTACAATTGATTTTCTCAGCGTCATAATTTTGACGTTAGTGAGCATTTTACGGTGCGCTAGTATAAATTTTGTTTCGGTAGTTAAATTACGAAGTTTTTTGCACAAGTTACGCAATATATGATTCCGGCATTCAATTTTTTCAACAGTCACATTTTCAGAGTTATACGGTCTCGTTTTAAGGATTGCAGCGTAAGTAGAAGCATCTCCGTCACCTATCATTCGCTCATATATGATTCCGTACATTGAGATCGACGCCTTGAAACCTTCTACAATTATTTCTGTCTCCATTGAGGTTGAAGAACCATTGTAATTCTTAAAGCATTTGTGTTTCTTTGGTGCCATATTATTGTGCTCAGCGCGAGCACAAACCAAGCAATATTTATTTTTTATTCCAATGTAAAGGACTTGACCTGTTCTTCTACCGATTATAGCTGCTGTGCCTGATGATGCTTTAAAATTAGTACCGTAAGATCTAGCGCACCATGATCCGTCAACATAAACATCAATTACAGGGATGCCGTTTTTAGTTCGACCTTCTGCGATAGCGATATCCTTCTCCATTTGAGCTGCAGCTTCCATGGAAGCACTTGCTGTCTTTTGCCATTTTTCAAATACTTCATCCTCTAATTTCAAATAGTATTTTGAACCGAATACTGGAATATCCATTGCTGAACATAGTTCTTCAAATTGAGAAAAGCCGATACCAGTAGCTACAATTCCAGTAGTGGCAGCTATATTTAGATTTACTTGATCTTTGTCATTTGGGTCCTCAGAGTTAATCAAGCAATTTTGTTTGCACATATTGCATTCGAAGCGATAAACTGATAAAAGTCCTCGTCGTTTTTCACTAATTAAGCGAAAGTTAGCTATTGTACAGTCAAATAGATTGTTATGACGAGCTTTTTCTTGTAACTCCTGTAAAATATAATTTATATCAATAATTCGTCGTCCGGAAATAGGTTGAAATTCATCTTCTTTGAGTTCATTCTCTACTATCAGGGGATTTTCTGTCTCTTCAGTGTCTCTGAAAAAGTGAAAGCATAATGTTGGGATAGTATAACATTTGTAAATTGAGCATTATTATATATTGTTAGGAGCTGTTAATAAAATGTGAACTTTGCAAATCTTAGGTATTATCATAGTAGTTACTATTTTTACACTTTAATAGATTGAGAATAAAGGACACTATTAACATAAAAACAGAGGTTTTTTTCTCACAAACAACAGTCAAAAATGATGAGTAGAATATTTTTTTTTCTGCATAGAATCTAACTAAAAATTTTAAGAGAGCAATGATAAGATGTCACAAAGTGGTTTTCAATTAGAATAACAAACCTAGAGCAAAACAGGTAATGTAAAGCATTAAAAAACCGACTTCATTCACAATGATTTTACTTAGTGCAGTATGTAATTGAGCCATATGGTTGACTCACTTTTGCCCGCGACCTCACTCGCGTAGCGGAAATAGAAATACATCACCAGTAAAAATTGCTACTGTCTAGCTAGTACGGTTCATGTGATACAGCCTGGTGACAAACAGACAGACGGACAGCGGAGTCTTAGTAATAGAGCAATGGGGTCCCTTGTAAACTTTTGGGAACGGATCTTAATAATAGGATGAACTACTACATGTTCGCTTCGAGTTGCCCGTCGATGAATGTAACAAAATACTGGCACAGGGACATCAATGGTACCATCTATATAAATATGATAATTGTATTTTTACTGCAATACTTTTTACTATTGAAATCAAATTAAGATAGTAGCGGCCTTTTTCCAACATTTGTTTTATTTATTTATAATAAAATCGAAATTAAGTCATATTCAAAATAAAATATATTGTTTTAAAATAATACTAATAAGGCTGTCAAGGAACTCGAAACGGTGGCGAGGCGGGGAGGGTGTGAGCGGCCAACTCGAAGTTAACGAAGTAGTAAAACCTTTCATTTAAAGGTACAGTTCAGACCATTATTCCAAACTAAAATACATTACAAATGGATCACAATTATTTAAAAAAATGTTCAGTAATAGCTTGTATACCTAACAAGCACAACTTTCATCAAAATTTTGTATCAGCTCGGAAATACCTCCTTACTCGTTTTCTACATTTTAGCATGCGTCTCTAAATTTCATACTATAATTATAACCCCGTCAAATAAGCCCGTCGTATTTTTTAGTTAGATTCCATGCACAACAAAAACAAAAAAAAATATTTTTTTCCTTATCCAGTTCCTAAAAAAAATTAGTTTTCGTCATCATCCTAAAAACACCCTGTATAAATGTTGTCGTACCAAATGCGATACTTACGTAAACGTTGCAATTTGTTGTGTCTCAACAGACTTCAATGTAGTAAAAGAGTTTTGGGACAAGTCAGCATTATTACTACTTGTTACAATATCCATGGGCCTGAAAACCAAGCACATGTTAATTATATTATAGTGAAAGTATAATTTTATTTTAATAAATCTAATTTAGAACACGTTTCTAACAAACTTACCCTTGATTCGTAAAAAATACAAGTTAATTTTCGATTTATAATAATTCATTTCTTACTTACCTATTTTCAGTAGAATCCGCATCATTATTTATTGCAGGGTCTGTTTTTTGAGGTTGCCCCACTGACCTATGATAAAAAGTAAATGTAGTACGGTACCAACCTATAAGTACTGTTATTGACATAATATAAATCGTAGTAATCTTTAGTAGTTATAATGATATTTTTATACAATGGCAATATGGCCGTAATTTCAGGCATGATATTTTTATAAATTATCAATCAGAGTTTGAAATTGTAAACCAAATTATATAAATATTTACTTACTGCTTCCCATATCTTTGCAGTGCATTCCGTTTATTTATTATTGCTATGGCTCTGCACGACTTTTTTAGTTTACGTTGTTTATTGCCCATCTTAAATAACTTGTTAATTTAATTGTATTCGTCAAAAGCTGCTAGTTTGGTTCGCGAAACTGTCGGAGATAAAACTGACACAGGTCCGTCGTCCGTAACCGCCAGAGCGAGACTGGCCAAGCGTACCAGGCCTCTTTTTGTAGACATTTTGAAGGTATTTTAACATAGTTATTAAGTTTATTATTTTATCTGCTCTAACTCTGCGAATTTGTCTATGAATATTTAAAGACTACAGTTAAGTACAAAAATTTTATTAAAAATATCAATATTTAAATCACACTATACAAAAAATGAAACAAAAGGAAGTAACTTTGGGATTTTATTCTATCGAGCGAAATTCTTTGCATCGTGTAACCGAATACGAATTTGACTAGACGAAATTCTTAATTAGTATATATATTTTTTTCACATTTTAAAACCCTAGTTTCAAGGTCTGATATCATTTTAAAAAAAGTAAAAACGCGGCCTCTGTACTACCACCTCGCCTTAAGCGAAGTATGACAACGTGGCATTTTCTATCCCTTTTTTATCGCTATGCACAGGTACAGTTCGCAACAATTTGCGTTGTACATTGTATAAACGTTCCTCAACGTTTAAGATGTTTTTGTTGTTTACTGTATGGCTTCAGTGAAACGCGTTTGAATGAATGTTAAGGAGATTTTACAAGGGAGATCATTTATGAACTCATTGTATAAAGATTGATATAATATCAATGAAAAGAAAGATGATATTAAGATATATTTATGATATCTTGGAAAGTGTGCACTTTTGAACCATATATTCTTTGGAGAAAAGCATTATTTTTTAGTAAGGAACAAAACCTCAAAGTTTTGGCATATCAAAAAGAACACCTTGTATCACATGGTAGGATAAAATAATTTGGTCATATTTATCTTGTCGATTTGAGTCTTATCCATGGTCGAATACTGGAATAATTTATCCTCAGTAACTACTGGGTAGTATGATTTTATAAAGCGTTATTTCTGTCACGACGAGCATATATGAAATTAAATATATTTTAATGTCAGTGCATCGCCATCGTGAGAAAAGGACGACGCTCTACAAAGCCGAAACTAGCTATCTTTCTCTTCAGCATTTTGATATTATTTACAACCGGGTACAGCTGTACTTTAAACTGTATAACTCCTCTGATGGATTTAAGTTCAAAAATAGAAATTTCGGTGCTAATTAGTAGGTACTAGAATATAATAGAAATATTTGTTCACTTTTGGAGCTAAAATTACACTAACAAGACAATAAACATAGAAAACAATTTTTGTTGCAATAGAACATACTTAATAGAATAAATCCTGATAAAAACATACATAATAAAAATAAAACTTATGTTATGTATGTATTTAAGTAAAATATCATATCTTATCCGAGTTTTATTGCACATAATGACATAAGCGACATACACATTTTATCAAATTAACAAGCACATGACAACAAGCATACTTTATTATATTATGCGATTACGATTAGTGATCTTGTTTAATGAAAAGAAGAAAAGTTAATATAAAAGTGACGAGAAAAGGCCAAAACAGATGATAATATGAAAGAAAAGAAAAGAAGTACTTATCATTAAAGTTCATAATTTACTAGGAAAGGCTGAGGATCTGAGCTATACAGCCCGGTCATTTTTTTTTATCGTAATGCATTCAGAACCAACATGTTTTTTTAACAAAACAAGGAGTTTTTAGTTGAAACAGAAAAGAAAATTCTCATTTTTTATCTGTACACTATAATTTTTTTTTATGAAGCAACCCACATAAACCATTACAGAACCAATAGGCAAAAACAACATTATCCCAATATTTCGGTTGTGTTTTACTCACAGACTTAACTGGTTCAGACATATGCTTTCCTTTTTTGGTAGCATTGTGTATAACCTAAAAAAATATAAAAATAAACTAAAATAATAAACAAAGGAACATTTAAACATTCATAAATAACTTAATAAAATAAATTAGAACACAAATAATATGTAATAAAATATTATCTAAATTAGCTGATTATACTTAAATCTGTCAACATTTCCTTATTGGGAAAATAAATATTGGATTCATTAATTTTGTTCGGTATTCTTACATTATCCTTATAATTAATTCGTTTTCAGTCCTACGTCGACTCAAAATAATTGCAATGTAGACTGCTTAATTTAGGTTGTAATAGAGAACTACACGTTTTTTTAAATTTAGTAATAAATAGGACGAGTAAAAGAGAACAACTATAGGTAAAAGAAAAAAAGTCGGAAAGCGACTTAATTCACAACCGCCTCAATAACGAAACGAACTATTCGTTATTTTTTGTTGTGAATAAGCTGTTGGAAAGTAATAGCAGGAAAAACAAAAAGTGTTAATGATGAGACGAATATGTGCGAAAGAAATGATGTGAATGAATTTATTATTTTCGTTACTGATTGATGTTTTATATTACATTTCTACCAAAAACATCTGTAAAAAGTTACATTATTTTTATGTAACATTTAAATTTACTCGTTGAAAACTTATTTTAAATTTCAAGTTTAGATTTTTGCACATCGCTAGTACCTAATAACCATATTGTATTTTCAAACAGATCTCAGGTTATAAATTTCTTAAATTAAATGTTTGAAGTCATTTAAAGGTAGTGCACAAAACTTGATACAAAATAGTTTACCAATGAAAACAAAATTTACATAATTAAAAAAATATAGACTGATTCGTAGAAATGTAACTGAAATATGAACTTAGAAACATGTCCCCATATTCAATAACGGACAATCGCTGACAGTTAACTGTCAAAATTAAGGTAAAAACATAGCATAATTAAACTTAACAAGAACGGTCTTTATGATTTTTAAACGCATTTTTTTATAAAGGAAAAAATCGTTTCAATTTTCGACCATTATACATTTTTTTGACAGTTGACAGATATTTTTTTTTAACTGTCAAATTGATTGAGCTGTCAAATGATATTGTATAGTAAACAAATTGATTGCTACCTATGTTATTGAATAAAAGGCACGTATTATGAGTCATGTGTTACGATGATTTGTTAAAAATGGGTTAAATGTAAAAAAAAGGTTTTAACCCGTTCCCAGGGCTTTTCGTATTTGTCCTCCTTGTATTCAGCTGTAGGGACCTCCGTGTAACTGTGATTGTTCTGTAAAATTTTTCAGTCGGTTAGCACATGGAAGAGAACATACAAAGACACAAAAAAAATGGTTTTGCCACAGAAAAATCTGTTTTATGCTTGTAAAGGCAATTATTTTAGAAATCAGAATATACCTAATGAAAATAGGTAATACCTTCTTATGTGATTGAGTAAGTTAATTCATATCTAGGTAGGTATTAAATAAAACACTTTTTAACCAGATTTGTTACGATTACGGGATCTGCAAAGACACCGAAACGTCGAGTTAAAATTGGAATTGTAATAAATCGCGTAAAATCCGGTTAAAAAGTGTTTTATTTAATAGTATGAATCGCGAAACCTTAAGACAATATCATATCTAGGTAATCAAGAATTCATTTGAATTCAGATTTTTTTGTGGCAAACACAAAGAGACAGAGGAAAAGAAAGAGACGGAAAGAGAAATAGAGAGATTTTACTCTTTTGAAATAGCGTTTACTGAGATAAACCTACAAGCAAACTCACTTTCTATACCTTTAGCCTCCTCTGTTAACCACCATTATCCATTTATCATTAATAACCGTCGGTAGTACCGATTAACAGTGGATTTCAGTATAAATCTCAACTATGTACTCTGAAGTTGTAGCAAGGCGTTCGCGCAGGTGTTTTACTTAAATAAAACATGCGCGAAGCATCTACAGCAACTTCAGAGGGAACAAAATGTTAGGCAGGATCTCTATCAATAACAATACATACAGTATTAATGTATGAGCGTTGCCATGACAACCATAATGTTGATAGTTTTTTTGTATGAAGAATCTTGTTTCGAAAAATGAGATCTTGTATTAAAATCCACTGAGACATACGGTTATAACGAACAGTTAACGCATAATTCTCACGATTTGATTTTATATATGTCTAGATATGTGAGCTTTTCTTTATATGTAAATCTTTTATTTAGTTTAAAAAAAATATACAACGTTATTTTTTGTTCATACGAAATCTGAAACAGTTTGTTCAGAACAGTATCTATCGATTGCAATAGTTTTTATAGCAGGATAGGTAGGATAGATAGTCGCTATTGTTGCCCTATCTTAAACCAAACCCTTGTTGGCTTAAGACCTGCCATAGTAAATATAAACTAGAATATAGACTGAAAACATATTGAATTTATAATTGTAATTTTTAACTTATTTTTAATTTTACATTTCAAATTGTATTTCTTAAATAAAATTTAATAAGTTTAGTTTAGTTGTGAATTTTGTTTGTAATAATAATTGAATATTAGTTTTTAATTATAATTTAATCTTATTGTGAATTTTTCTCTCAATTTTTTATTTTTTGTTTTAATATAATTTGTATTTAATTTAATAATATTTCTGATAACTAAATCTACTAACCCTAGTTTGTAAACCAATTTCTATGTTACTAACCAAATCTATGGAATCTTATTCTGAAATAAATGACTATTATTATTAATATAATACCATGTTAAATTTTAACTCACTAATAGATCCTTAAATAATCACTCATGCAAGTAGGTACTACGTCGCATGAAGCGGTGGCGAGCGAGCGTCGCGCGCCCATTGTCCTCACTCGCGCGACAAAAGCAATACAACACAAGAGACATTAAACTTGTTAGGTTTTTAAGATAATATCATAATTTTTTGTATAGGTACTTAATAATGTTTTTAAGCTTTTGCATTTAAAATGCTCAATTATTCTTAAATAAATAAAAAATGTGATAAATAAAAATTACCCGACCAGGATTCGAACCTGAGACCTCTCGTTTGCCGGACGAGTGCGAGTGGAAAGCTACTGGGGCCTGGCGGTACGCCTCGATTTACTTACCACATTTTTGTTTTAACGTTATTTGGTAACATAGCTCCATCTTATGGTATAGCTTTGCAGCTAAGACCACCCGAGACCAATTTCTTTACAGAAATTGTGAATCCCAGTCAAAGTGAAGCATTGCAATTTTGCATTAAAAAAGCTCAATTATTCTTAAATAAATGATAAATGTGATAAATAAAAATTACCCGACCAGGTCGAACCTTGGACCTCCCGTTTGCCGGACGAGTGCTCTTCCACTGAGCTACCGGGGCCGGGGGCAAAAACTTAAAAACATTATTAAGACTTTAAACTTGTTGGGTTTTTAAGATAATATCATATTTTTTATATACCAATTTGTTTGAACGAAAATATTTGACCCGTGTGCTGGATTTCGCATGAACAAAGATTGACGTTGTATAAATAGGTAATATAGCTTAAGACTTAACCCAGACGTAGCTGTTAGTCTAGACATGTAGGTATCAAATCAAAGTTTTGTTGATAACAAACATTTTCAAATAGATTAGTGATTGGTCTTCGATGCGACTAGGCATAAAAATAAAGTAACCCAAATTCGGGGTCGTATTCTTTACAGCGTTTACGAGTATGTCTTGAAGCACAGCGCAGTAAAGAGCAATCATTAACTATCTATACATTTTGATTTTACTGGCCCCCCCCATTAGGCACACATTTAATTAATTTCACTTATGCCCTGGCAGGTATTATTTTAAACTAATGTCATGAGAAAATAATGCTCGTATTATAAATGTTAACTCAAACATGTCAAATGTGAAAATTGAAGTCAAAAATGACAGCTCACGTGTTATGGTTCTTCTTTCATAAAGCATTGTCTGAACAGATTACCGTCGTCGTCGGGGCGGTGGTTAATGGTGGCAGACTTCAAATGAAAGTTGGTCGCTGGCCAGTAGAACCCCGAAGGGGTCCTTCATCGGATTTGTCGCTTTTTACTTCACGCTCATCTAGGGACGGTAGAGCCCTTCTAAGCCCACCCTAAGTGCCAATGCTACGTAACGCGTTCGAACGCGCGTTTCATACAAAACTGCAACGTATCATACGCGGCGCTTGGCGTATTCCGAACGTCCGTATCGAACGCGCGAATGGTGCGGAAAATATTATGAATGTTTGTATCTCTCTTAGTAGGTAGGTGTTATATAAATCTATGGGTAGGAGTGCCTATTTGAAGATACGGACATACGGTACGCCTGTTTGAACGCGTAACGCAGCGTTGGCACTGAGCGGCATTTCATCGATTTATCTGTTACCTACAGTAATATGTTATGAAAAGCCAGTTCTATCTTGAACCCATGAACTGTATATTCGACTTACTCTTCCTCTTATCATCAGGTATGATTGAGTTCGAACACGAATATATTCAATAAAAAACTGCAGCTTAATTTGATTGAGGGTTTTTCTCATTTTCGTTAAGATTTATAATACGAGCTTTGAGTCCCACTTTCAAGTAACAAAATAAGTTATTTATATGTTAGTAAGCCCAAACAAATAACTTACGGCAATATTATAGCTCTCTCAAATGATTCAGCAGTAGGTTAATAAAAAAAAAACTCACAACACAAAATTTACAAGGAAAACATGGGAAACACGCACAAAAAATAGGTTAGTAAGAGAGTTAGGTTAAAATATAAAAGGAATGATAGTAAACACCACGTAGTTCTGATGATGAGGACAAACCTTAAAAATGTTACGGCATTCTACAAACACTCAATTATATTAACTAGTATTGTATTGTATTTAATGCTAGGGAAAAATGAGCAACAGCAAAGCTAAATTAAACTAAGTTTCCGCCATTTGGCGTGTAACTTAAATGAAATGAAAACTTTTTATTCACAGAAGGTATACTTATACACTTTGTGAACGTCAAACGCTGGATGAGGGCGGCGCGGGTCCGAATCCTGGGGGAGGCCTCCGTCCAGAAGTGTGCGTCTCCCGGCCATAATGATCGCCCATTATCCACCAATGTCGTGGTGTTGTCTACTACAGAATCTAAACTGTATCTATTGGCGACTGACAAACGGAGATGCCGAGACATAGGGCAGTATCTAAGGATCTTTTCTAGGCCTGTGTCTTTTCATCTTCGACCTCATCTTCACTTACTATCAGGTAAGGTTAAGGTCAAAGGCGGGCTTAGTTTTTAATAAAAAAAAGTTTATATATGAATTATTTATTGTGGTGGGTAAAAAAATATTAAATAGATTTAAAAAAAAATTAACTAATTCGTATCCTATCTGTTAACTGTTTAATTTCATATCATTTCCTTGGAACTATCTTTGAACACTCAAAATACAAAAGGTTAAGTATCAGTTTAATCGCAATTGTTCCTAGTAACCAAAAAACAGTGCCCAAAACCCTGTGAATACTAATATACTGCCTGAAACAGTCGCTCAACTATAGATCTAATAAAAATTAACGTATGTCTGTCTGTCTGTATATTCGGGATAATATTCAGAACTACGGAACAGATTTTGATCTAAATTGCGCCAGTCCAAGTAGGTATAGATTTTCGGACTCCTTAAACATTACGATACATTTCCATAGAGTCGAGTTTTTCACGTTCCGAGTTTCTACGTTTTTGTCATAGAAGTCAAATATCAATGTGAAAAAAACTGCAAATACCGTAACAATTTAATCCCAAAGTGCTGTTATTGCACTTTACGTAGTAGGTCAGAATTTAAAAACAATAAGTACCCACTAGCTGCACTAATACGCTTCTTCATTTTTAGTTTATTGCGATATCTTCTTATCTAATGATAACTTTTTATTTATTTAACAATTGTGTAAAGTTTACAAATAATAACAAATACATTGAAAGATAAGTTGTACAAAGGAACTGTATACTTCTTACTAATATTGAAAACTTACTAATATTACAAATGTGAAAGTTTGGATGTATTCCTCAATCACGGGAGAACGGCTTAACGGATTTGGATGAAATTTGGCATAGTGATAGTGTACAGTCTGGAATAGCACATAGGCTATCCCGAAATTCCCACGGGATTCGACAATGCGCGAGTAAAACCGCACGCAACAGCTAAAATCTAATAAAGCTAAAGAGTATTGTTTATTTGAACATGCTAGAGTCAACCAAAAACCATTTTAGCATAAAGTAGTCCAGCTTCCTTGGAGTTTATAGGTTTTATGGGGGCTTTTGCATAAGTATATGACGACCAGCTGGTGTAGTGGTAACATACATTGCCTTCTATGCCAGAGGTCCAGGGTTCGAATCCTGGCGGCAGCGGATATCGGTGTGATGAACACAGAAATTAGTCGTCAAGTCATGGATGTTTATATGTTTATTTAAGTTAATTCTAATAAAAATATGTATTTATTCAATATGTATGTTTATATATTTCTTAAGTATATCAGTTATCTAGTATCCATAGCACAAGTTCTTTGAGAAACTTAATTTGGGCTAGATAATGTTGTGTGAGTGTCAGAAATATTTATTAATTATTATTTAGTATAGATTTTATACCTAATTTATCAATGTTTTCTAAAACCGGAGTTTTAGAAAACACAATAAAATACTTTCACCCCACCTGAATGTATTACTTTTATCTTTGTATCAACGACAGCAATGTATCAATTGGAAAACCTATGAATTTTACCGTAGGTCATGTAAAGTGTTTTGTAAACTAACTGATAATTAGATAACATTCTCTTATAATCCATACTTATATACTAAATCTGAAGAGTTCTGTTTATTAGAACGTGATAATACAAAAAAAAACCGTTTTTCAGTCACCGGCCAAATTTTTTTACAAAATAAGTGTCATTTATGGAAAAGATTTTTGCAAAATTAAAGTAAGTATTTTTTTACAAGGAAATAAATATATTCGCTAACATATAAGGCAAAGCTTGGACACTCTAAATTATGAATGAATACTATTTAAATAAAGACGACTACACGCTACTACAAAACATCTTGTAATACTACGTCGTAGTATTATGAATGAAATGCCGCGTCGTAGTAGTTACGTTTATCAACAGCGACTATTTGTAAAAAAGTTTTTGGTGGCATATCTTTATTTATTTGTACTGAGCGATGCTAAAATAAATATGAAAGTACGTTAATATCGTATCAAAGAAAAAAACATATATTCTGGTGACTAAAAAACAACCCTATATTTATTAGTGGCGGGTTTCAATATTATGAAAACTGTTCGTTTTGCCTACGAACAATAGAAATCACTACCAAAATGCCTTTCTATATTCAAAATCTTGACATCTAAACCACTGCTTACGAACTGTTTGACTGTAATGGGTTGCTAGGTTACATTTGACCATTTACAAAATAAGTCATTATATCTAGCCAACGACGACGTAACAAGTTATTAATTTAAACCAATGAGGTAAAGGTAGCATGGCAGTCTGCTGCGGCCAATAAGAGTTATTTTTTCATTACGTATGACCAATTAAAGAATAGGTCATTTTATCCAGCCAACGACGTAACAATTTATTCATTTAACGAAATATCCTATCAAATATCTGTCAACATATCAATAATCCAGTTTTCTCTTTCTAGCTTATCTATAACTGTTTTTGAAAAAAGGGACGAATATTATTGAATGACATAATTTTTCTTTTAAATATTTACTTTGACGTCATAAAAATGTGATTCAACCAATAGCAAAATTTGTCGAATCAAATCAAATCAAATCAAATCAAAATCCTTTATTTGCTAGAATGTGGTACATAGACAGTTGTTACATTATATATATTTAGGACAGTCACACTCTGCCTTACATAAGGCGTGCAAATATTTGTTGGTCAGATATAAAATAAAATGTAAATTAATATGTCAAAAAGAGTAGTACAAAAAAGAAACGTTAAAAGGTCATAAAGATTTTAAAACTAGGTATACAAAAATAGAAAATAATATTATACTCTTACTCATAGAGGATACTCATTTATGAGTTTTTATAAATATTAAATATACACAATTTTAATGTCAAAAAAAAAATCAATATAATATAGTAACAATAATGAAAACAAATTAATAATCAGTTATATAATAATTAGTATTTACACATAATTGACAAAATATACTTAGTAATTAATTTAATTTATCAGTCATATAATCATTGATTTTATAAAAACATTTATTAATTAATAATTTAAAAATTTTATGTTTAAACTGTGCCAATGGTAATAGCTTATAGGTGTCGGGTAAGTGATTGTAAATTGAGATAGCCATGCAGAAGGCATTTTTGTCAAAAAGATTAAGTCGCCTTTGTGGCACATACAGTTTGAATTCCAATTTTTTCTTAATCCTAGTTTTGCAATTTAAGAAATCCGTCTGCCGTTTAAATTTACCAATTTTTTTTTTTACAAAAAGTAACATTTCATATAGATATAGGCTAGGTAATGGGAGTATATTTAGTTTTTTAAATAATGGTTTGCAACTATCCCTATAATTTGCACCACATATAGCTCTAATGCATTTTTTTTGTGACATAAATGCTCTGTGGGCCTCTGTAGAGTTCCCCCAAAGTATTAAACCATACCTTAATATTGACGACACATACCCATGATACGCTAACCTGGCCGTTTCTTTGTTGGTGTTTTGTGAAAGTTTCCATAACACATAAACAAAACTTTCGATTCTGCGGCAAAGATTTTCAATGTGAGCCTTCCAATTACATTGCTCGTCAATGGTTAACCCCAAAAAATTAGCGTTATTCACCGTTTGTAGTGTTTTGTTATTAAGTTGAATAGTAATGTTGTCTGATTTAGCATTGGATGTTTTAAACAGTATAACTTTTGTCTTATCTATATTAATTTTTAGATTATTTGACGTTAGCCATTCAGATATTGAATTAATTGCAATGTTAGCTTCAAGCTGCAGAGATTCTTTATTCTTTGTTTTAATAATAACTGTTACATCATCAGCAAAAAGTATGCATGTGTGGGGTGTTACTTTAGGTAGATTATTTATAAATAATAAGAATAAAAGCGGTCCTAAAACACTTCCTTGAGGAAGGCCGCAGTCATTGAGAGGTTGAAATTTGGTACGAGCTGTTTTTATAGTGTTTCCGAGTACATGAGTTATCTCTGCACATTGATAACGATTTTTCAAGTAACTTGCTAACCATGATAGTGCGTTACCTCTTATTCCCTGCGACTCTAACTTATCTAATAGAGTCTTATGGCATACTAAATCAAAAGCCTTGCTCATATCAAGCAGGATAGAGACAACTGACATTCCTGAGTTTAGGCCCTCTGTTACATTTTTTACTAATGAAAAGCAGGCTTTCGTCGTATTACTGTCTTTTCTGAATCCATATTGACTTGAACAAAGCAAATCAAATTTTGTCAAATAACTATATAGCTTATTATACATTGCTTTTTCAAATATTTTCGATAGAATTGGTATTAGCGTAATTGGCCGATAATTATTTATATCATCCCTGTTGCCTTTTTTATATAAAGGTTTTAAGACGGAGAATTTTAGTTTGTCAGGGAACTGCCCTTCAATAAACGATAGATTTAGTATATGGCTTATGGGGCCTGCTAATTTTTCCGCACATTCTTTTATTATCCTCGTGCTTATGCCATCATAACCGACTGATTTCGTATTTTTTAGTTCTTTAATTATTTTATATATCTCTTGTGGTGCTAACGGCTGAAGATATATACTTTGAGGTTCCCTATTACTAAATTTATTAG
The DNA here is from genome assembly GCA_944452665.1 of Stenoptilia bipunctidactyla. Lineage (NCBI taxonomy): Eukaryota > Metazoa > Arthropoda > Insecta > Lepidoptera > Pterophoridae > Stenoptilia > Stenoptilia bipunctidactyla. Next base: position 8,848,425 of record OX101748.1, on the reverse strand, counting down.
GTTTGTCTTTAGGTGTCAAATTTATTTTATTATTGTCTATAAAGTGTGAGTTAAATTTATTCGCGATGTCCATAGGTTCATTAATTTTAATGTCATTTATAATAAGTTGTTTAATTAATTTGTTAATGTCAGATTTATTATTAAAGTTATTGTTTATAACGTTCCAGGCTGCTTTGCAGCAATTTTTTGAGCGTTTTATGTAGGCAGTATTGATTTGTGACTGAGATGCATGTATACATTTTTTTAATACAGCCGAATAATTTACATATTTTGTTCTGTTATATTTTTTTTCAGTAGGCAATAATTTATATTTTAGGTAGAGTGTTCTTTTTCTAAGACAACTTCTTTTGATGCCTCTTGTTAGCCACTTATTTTTTAATGGTTTATTTACCTTTTTTATATTTATTACGGGGAAGCACAGGTCGTTAAACAATGTCAGATAATCATGTAATATGTCAAAAGCTTTATTGGTCGATTTTTCATTATATATGTCCTGGAAACTCAGAGCCGATATACAATCTCTGAATTTTCTTATGTTATCCGCCGAGTAATCTCTACATTTTTCGTAATGACAAGAAAATTTCTTCTCAGTAATGTGTGAGTCTAATTTAAAGCTTAAAATTTGCGCAGTATCATGATCTGACAATGCCAGTGGTAAAATACCAGGTTCTGTAGTGGATATATTACTCGCTATAAGGTCTATGCACGATTTACTTCGTGTTGGCTTTGTAATATGATTTTTAAGATTGAAATTACTCAATAATATTTCAAGGTCCGTAGCATACTTATGCTTTTTTAAAATGTTTATATTCCAATCTCCACACAGAATAATATTCCTAGTACGCTTACGTTTTAGTTTATGCAGTAGTGCTTCTAGCTTGTTCATAAATATATTTAAGTCCGAAGTGGGTGTACGATATATACAAACAATTATTAAATCCAACGACGTTATTTCCGTTATACTATATTCAAAATGAAGTTCGATAGGTTTTATGTACTTTGCGGTATTTAACAAGGTGTAATCTAGATCTTTTTTAATGAAAATACAAGATCCTCCTCGCTTCTCTCCTACTCTATTAAATGAAGATGCTAAATTGTAATCTTTGAGTTTCAAATAACATTCTGAACCACGCTTAATAAATGTTTCTGTCAGACATAGAATATCAACATTTTTTTTATTATTTGATAATTCTTGTAGTGTGTATTCCAATGTATCTAATTTTGAAAGGAAGCCAGCTATATTTTGATGTAAGAGTAAGCAGGTTTTAGTCTCGAAAAAAGATTGGTGCCGGTTTTGAATTTTTTGGTTTTGGTTTAAAATAGTGCAATATACTTTTTAATACAGTTGCTCAAAAAGTGGCGTATTGCAGGGACGTTTAGCGTTCGGGATGTGGGCTATTGCACACTCGTGCTTTTTCTTTACCTTTTCCGCACTCGTGCGTTCTCTTTCCCAAATGTCAAAATAATGTCTATTAAAAAGAAAAAATCAACCACGAAGTTTTTACTAAAAAATAAATTCATAGAAGTTTTTACGATTCATGCAAATATTTCTGAAAAGAAGCTACTAATTTGTTTCAATATCAGATATAATGATTTGATGCAATGAGTTAGGTTAAGTTTCATTTCATTTTATCTCATTAAATTCATTTTCATTTCATGTCAATACAAAAAATCGACTTGGCTGTATGGGCATAGTTCCCTTTGCCTACCCAAAATGGGTAAACAAACAAAAAAAATCTCTGTTTATAATATTCACGGCTGGCGCCATTTTGTATATTTTATAAAATTGCTTAATTTTTTCGCAACTGTATTAAAAATAGTCGTTCAGTACACGTGCGGAACCGTCATTGCAACTCGTTCCGACTGTCAACCCTCGCCTTCGGCTGCGCCTCGGCTCGTGTAGACATTTGTCGGAACTCTTTGCAATGACAGGCTTTCCGCACTCGTAATGAAATATACTATTCTTTAGAAGCATTGTTAAGAACCGGTTCAGAGTTTCCTCGGTCTGTCAATTGCTTAAAATAGTAAGGTATGGTTCCTTTCTTTATGATTTTAACATTAGGGCTAGATGTAGAATGAGTTGATTTTGTGTTATAAGTACATTTCGTATGGTTTTTTTTATTGAAATTTTCTATATACTCTTTTGAATAATCCATACTATCGATTCCAATATTTAAATTAAAACATAATTTTTCAATATAATTTTTGTTAAAGGAAATTTGAGAATTTGAGTAATCTATATATATATTGTTTATAAATTTACAATTTTTATAATTATTGGTCAGCAATTTAATTTTTCGATTTAATTTGTTAATATTTAAATACTTATTTGTTTTTACACCTATGACAAATATAGATCTGTTTTTGAATTTATATAAGAAATTACATAGTTCAGTGTATACTTTATGAGGGTCCTTGTCGTTACAGCCTACACTTAATATAAATACGTCTTTTTCGTTAGTTGAATAACTCACTGGTATGTTGAGGATGTCTGATGTTCCTGCGTTGGGTTTCGTCATACTAAACACTGAGTAAACGTCATTCCATTTATTTTTTCTTGAGTGCAATAATTCAATGCCTAATCCTTGAATAGATTGATCCCCTAAAAGATAGATATGTGGCTTTACTTTATGGTCGCCACTATATGAGCTCAAGTTTTTTACATTTGCCTTCTTGTTTGTGTGAGGGATAGTGTAGCTCGATATTTTACACGCTGATTGTTCATCTATAAAAAGTCTCCTAGTTTTTGTTTGGTCCTCTCCTTGTTCCGCAGTGTTTTTTATTTGTGTATTTCGCCTCAACAACGGTGTTTTATTTTCATACATTTTAGTTGACTTATTCGATGCCAGACGATTAATGTCGTTTATCTTATTTCGTATTGTACTACCAGTCTGAGGTCTTTGAGGCGTGCCAACATTTTCTGATAGTTTTTTTAGTAGATAGATTGTTTTATTTTTTTCAGACAGTATAATTTTTAGCTGTGTTATTTCTGAATGTAAATGAGCAATTTCATTTTGTGCGATTAAAAGCTCTTCTCTTGTATTCTCAAGTACTTCTTTCAGTTCAAGAGTTGCAGTAGAGTCTAGACATTGCATAGGTTGTTGACTTTGAGTAGTTACGTCAAGCAATGTTGAATTCATAAATGAGTTCCCGGGTGATGTGTTTAACAACGAGGTTTCTGAGAAAACTCTCCTTAAAGTTCGACGTTGAGTTACGTTTTCCATCCTTACAGCAAATTTTTCTTTTATTATAATGAAAAAGTAAATTTTATTATTATGTGAAAGATATTAAAGTAATTTTTTTTTTTATTGATTTTTTATTAATTCGCGTAAAATGGAATGTTTGTATGTATAGAAAAAATGTATGTATGAAAAATGTTAAATTATTAATTTCATGTCTTTTATATGTAAATAAAATCTAGAGAAAATAATTAAATCAAAATAAAAAATATGTGAGAGACAAAAATACCAATAATTCCAAAAAAAATAGCAAAATAAAATAGCAAAAAAGAAAAAAAATTATGCAGGCCCAGGATTTGAACTCGAACGTCTCAATTCGGCAATTATCTCAATTCTAACGCCTTGCACAGTATGCCACAAGTGATCCTTCCACTATTGATGAAATAGTGAATCAAACTGAAGTTCTACAATGTCGACGTTCTTGGTGTCCGTTTGGTTTACAGTTAGTTCCTGCTGCGACACTTCGTGCTCAAAGTCCAATCCTTTGTTTGATATATCGCACGCTTAATAATAAAGAGAAATAAGTCAAAAATTAGGTAAATCCAGATTTTCTAATAAAACGCAATAACAACTCAAGAAGAATAGGTAGAATTCGACAGCCGCTCGATTTAGAGGCTTTTGAGCAAGACAGAAGGTCGGTCGCCTCTTTCTTTCCAAACAGGTCATCCATGTTGTCTGTCAAAAAGTAAAGCATTCAGTAATGTTTCAACCTTTGTGATGAAAACACGTTCGATTTTGCCGCTTAAAGTGAAATATCGCTTTTTATCATAAAAACTTAAGTATTTTTATGCAATTTAATTTATTAATAAAGTGAAATGTTTTGTTTTCGGTCTCTTTAATATTCAAAATGTATCAATGTTTTGGGAACATTTGGAATTATTTCGGTTTATTTCTTAAATCTTGTATTTGTTGAATGAAATATCTCGAGTTATTGCGGTTTATGATTAAGAAGCTATCGATATTTTTTAAACATTCAATGTTACTACTTTTTATTATCAAAAAGTGACAACCGATCGAAAAATCTTTAGTATTTATTTCAGTTTATTATTAATAGCCAAGAATATTTTGTTGATTTTTTGAGACTTATTGCTATTTTTGATTAATTAAGCACTGCAAAGGCACGAAAATGTTTTCAAGAGAACGATAGATTTTACGCCTACCTAACATACCAGCGCCTCAAAATGAATCTGAAAGTGCAGAATCCGTGTTTGATATCGATCCGGGGTGACTGGTAATTTACTCATTTAGATAAATTATCTTATACCTAATTTATAACTTTATATTTTATCAAAAAAAGTTATGCGTAAGTGTACTAATTAATCACTTTTGTTATAAGATTCACAAGATCAAAAATACGCCTTTATCATTCATGTAGAAGATGTTAACTCCCCTACTTTTGATTTAATAACTAACATTGATGTAAGTAATGTTAAGTTATTTAAGCTTTATAAAAGGCATAACTAAAATAGAGAGTATTCCATAAGTTAGATTGTATCTAATTAAATTCTTCAAAAACCTCCTACACCAACATCATACATGCATACATCACGCCTTATGGGGTAGGCAGAAAACCAGAGGTTACAAGACCATCTGATGTCACGTTTGACAAATTTGGAGGTATTATAAAGATGGAGAAAGACTATTGTAGTGACAGGGGGTCAGCCTATCACCCACAAAAACGCCTTTAAAACCTCTCACATCTCACATTTGATACGTATCAAATGTGAGATGTGACATTGAGTACGTAACTCTTTCAAAGACATAAGAAATAAAGTTGCCGAGTCGTCATCTAAAGTTACCATGTGGAGACAAATGTCACTTCAATGTTCACAAAAGATTAACACTGAGGATCGATTCATTATTTTCCGGTGGGAATTAGCTGATTTAAGTAAGAAATTATCAATTCATGCAATAAGAGTCTGCTAGACATTTTTCAAAAGCAGTCTCGATGTGTCTAACTGCATGGTTCATACTATCAGCACAAAATAAATAGTACTGGAATGGTAGAAAACGAACGTCGGGAAAGCATGGGAACCACAAGCATATAAGCTTGAATCTCATTAAGTCAGGGCCACAATTTCTAGGCATGATAATAAAACAATTAAGGATTTGTACGGCGATTTTACGAACAACAAAAAACAATAGAGAAACTGAAAGTTAAATGGCTTTTTACAAAATAATTACTACACAATATAATATAAGCTTTTTTCAAAGATGAGTGTGATCTATCTATGTACTTCTTATTGTAACTAAGATGCATTGAGTTATTTTTATACATAGTAACTCAATGCTTAGATGGTGATAAAACAAAAGATATAAAAGAGATTTATGAAAATAGACTTACAGGAACTATAAAGGTTAAAAAGTTGGGAATCATCTCGAAAGTACGGCGGTATTTCGGCCCTGCACAGCTTCTTAACTTAAACACAGCTCAAGTGCGATCATGCATGGAGTACTGCAGTCATCGTTGGGATGGTTCAGCCAAATATCAACTCAAAGCACTGGACTCCGTTGACCGAAGAGCCCGTAAACTAATAAACAACGTCGACCTTAGCAAAAAAACTGCAGACCCTAGTCGTAAGGTTGCTTGTTTAACCGTTTTGGTGTGTGCGCGAGTGCTCTGTTTAAACAAATTGAACCCTCGCCTTTTCACCATCGGACTACTAGACGCAGACAGAATTGCCATCAGTATGTGGTTCATATTCCGAAAAGTCGGACTAAGCGCTTTGATAGTTCCTTTTTGATACGGGTCGCCAAGGTTTGCAATGAACTGCCTGCGTCCATTTTCCCTGAACTGTACAGTTCTAGTACTTTTAAGCGTCGAGTGAATAGGTTTCTCGTAGATGGACGTGTACCACCTTAGTCTTCATGTTCACTTAACCTCAGGTGTCATGGAAGACAAATCCATCCTTTATAAAAATAAAGGTCTGAGTCCACCTTTTTATAAGGATGTCTACTATTCTATATAAAGTGCTTAGGATAGGATAACCGAACCTATCACAATTCTTACTGCTGATGATACTTCAGTTTAATAGTTTTTTATTTTATTTTTCGAAGTTGGTTTTTATCATTATTCTCTAAGTTTTACAAACTGAAGGCTGAACATAGTCATAGAAAAGAATATGAGTTATTAATTTACAGATTTTTGGAGACCTATATTGCTTGATAGTTAAATCTAGTTAGTAGCTAAGATAAAAATGCTGATCTCTATGTTACTTAATGAGTATTAAGTAAACGAGTCTGTTTGATTTTATGCCTGAAAAGATTCCAATATTTTTTATATGCTATCTTATAAGAGTTCATTATTGCAAAGCGTTTATTGTTATTCTACCTACATAAAAAAAAACAATGTTTTTTCTTCTTCTTTGTATTACTTAAAAAGTTTTTCGTTATCATCCTTTAAAACGTATTTTAAAAGTAGGAGCAATTCTGTAACCTTTGGATATACAATTTTAAAAATTTTAAATTATCAAAACTAAAAAGAAATAAGTTCTATTTATACCGATTTAATTTCTAAATAGTTTAAGCGAAACAGATCTATTTTGTTTTGCGCCGCAACAAATTTGTATTTGACATCTTTTGTTTTTTGATAAACCGTAATAAGTCGGGGGTTTTTCAAATCCTTTAAGTTTTAGCATAGTTTCCATTATCCTAAAAAAAATATTTATACACCAAATTAAAGCCTCGAGTCTCTTCTTCAATATTCAGTAATAATATTTCAGGAAAAACTATACTTCTGTTATCTGCGCCATTTTAAAAACCGGGTTCAACTTTCCAAAAACTTTAAACGCGTTTTCCCAACATTCGTCATTTTTGAGTTATTTCTCTTTATTATTAAGCGTGCGATATATTCACTGTTTTGTTCATCGATATTTTTGATTGTGTTTTGCTTGTTACTCTTCAAATACTTAATGAAATTATTCAATATTTTCACTGCTTCTTTGTTACGTCACTGATCAAATATTTACGTAATTTATATGTACATATATTAACTTTTTACTGGTTTTTATGAATTATTTTACGGAGCACAATTATAAAGCGACTGTCATGACGCGCGGGTCGCGTATCCCGGTCGCGAAGGTTTGGCGTTTCGTTTTACGTAAGCAGTTAAACGCAATTATTAATAAAAAGCTCTAAAAACATACTATAATATATTTATCGAATACTAAAACATAGCAAACATAAATTGAATAAGTTTATATATTTCTTTAGTTCAAATATCATACAAATAATTTGCGAATGCGTGATATTCTATAAATCACATATCACCTATTTTCTTGGAAGAACGTCACGCAAGGAGGGCCCATGCCAAATTTGAGAACTTACAGCCCGTAGCTAGTAGATATTGTGAAACGCTACTTTTTTCCTACCAATTTTGTACCTGTACCGGTTACGCATAGTAGTCAGTTGAATATTGAAACCCGCCATAGAACTATCAGTCAGATTTAAAAGAATATTTTTGCATTTGAGAGCCTGACTCTCGACATTGGCTTTAAGCATATGTCATTCTATAATTTAGATTTTTACGGGATCACAGTAAAACAATTATAACTGGATTTATTTCGTTTATCATTTAAACGTAAAGTTACAGAGTCGTTACATAACCCGAGGTCACGCTCGTGTTATAAGTATAATATTAATCTACTAGTCGTTTATACTATTATTATCCTAGTTTATACGCTACCTGTGTGTTAAATTTCATCTCATACTTTTCAGCCGTTTCAGCGTCAAATAATTAGAAACATCCATCCATCCTCATACATACATACATAACTTCACGCCTGTATCCCCTATTTGGTAGACAGAACAACAGAGGTTATAAAACCAACTGATGTCACGTTTGACAAATAAGACATTATAACGATGGATAGAGGATAGAGACTATTGCAGTGACAGGGGTCAGCCTATCGTCCACAAAAAAAAAAATCTGTCCCTTAACTGACTTTTACAGTATGCCCGGGAAGAGAAGCAGCTGGCACATTCTATGTTTTTCCTTTGCTCCCAGTTCAGCATTCTTCCGTCACAGTCGTAAATAATAACTCAAACCCGGATGTTTGTGAATATTTTTGATTTAGCTTTATCATTATTTTTTGTAATATAATTTACAATGTCCTTGGCTATCGCAAATTTACAGTGCCAATAAAATGTCTTATCCACATTCATAAATTAACAAGGATTATTATGACTAAGTAGTCGTGGCGCCGTGGTTGCTCTGTGTATTAAAAATTCGGCGCGGTCGGTATGTGGATGGGTGACCGCCGACCATTCATTTCTCAGTCCCGGGTGCTGTGTACTTATATGCAGTAGTTTAGGGTTTGTGAGAAGCCATTTCGGGGCTCTGAAACTTTGACATCCACCAACCAGCACTGGGCCAGCTAGGTGGATTATGGCCTATACCTCCTCGTCGCCGAGGGGAGAGACTCATAGCACTGCAGTGGCCTCATTACAAAAGAGTTGTGATGATTATCATTAATCACGTGACGAGAGGAAGAGAGGAATTTGAAAAAGTTAAAAAGGGTTGTGTACGTTTTCTACAGACACTAGATTCAGCCTTTTAGGTTCTAGAACTATTTCCTGCAGGAATTAGATTTCAGATATCAACATCGCGTAGGTGCCTACAATTCCTAAGTTGCTGAAATCGAGTTTAATTATTAATAGGTGTTTTTTGGGGGAAGGCCTTTGTCCAGTAGTGAGCTCTCTCGGATTATGATGACCCTACAAATATAAATAAAATTAAGTTTCTAGCTATTTATTGCTCTTTCATATCGAAACAAATTTTTAGTTAAAACTTGGTTAATTAAGATTAAATTTTGCACATAGGTTAGCCTAGCTAGAGTCACACATATTTTTGTGCTTTGTGTAATATGTTAACTCAATGATGGTATCCTTTTACAAATCGCAAACTTTGCATTGAATTGATTCATCAAGTTATTGACACCTTGTCGAATAACAACTTTTATTTATCTACCTACCTAAGTACTAGAAGTTTTTGTTGCTTTACCTATGTGTACCTTTATCCTGTAGAAATATCTGGATGAAAAGTATTATGTGTACCACAACATCATATCTACGAGTATGTGCGAAATGAACTAATTTTGTGCGAAAATTATAAGTGACTTTTTTCTACACTTTGGAAGCCCGTAGCAAAAAAGGAACTATCACTAGTACTTTGATTTAATGTATTTACGGGATTCTTACCAGATTTTCGATTTTATTTTCGATCGCGGACTGGATCATGGTGCTTGTAACAGCATCGAAATATCGGACGTGCGAAAATAAAATCGAAAATCGTGGTAAGAATCCCGTAAATACATTATATCAAAGTGAAAATAACCGCGATAGTTTTAAACAATTATCACTAGTACATCTGCACATCTTATTAAAAAGATGATCTGTCTATTTGTATGTTCGGTGAAACCTCTGGAACTACTGAATAGATTTTAATTTAACCCGAGATAAAGAGATTAGTGCTTGGGTCTTACTATAGATTACTTACAAATAGTTAAGTACATATTTGATATCCTATGTGTTTTTTTTGTTTCCTTGAGCCGAGTTATCAAAGAGTAATGTTCACGGTCCATACAGTCTCTGACCTGTCAAACTACTTTTTGTTAAGTATATGAATGTATAAAGATGATATTATCATTGAAATGCTGCCTGGTTTTATCTAAACTATTGGTGCAGACTTGATTTAATTTCTTAGACACGATATTGGGATTTTCATTTCAAGTGGATGATACTAGAAGTCTATTGAGTAACTTGAGAGGGTAAAATATTCAAATCCTTGCTGCGGTTTCTAAAATAAGTTGGTAAATGATTTGGTATTAACTAAACATGAGCTTATAATTATAGCAATAATTATATTATTTGAACTATAAGTAATTACTTATTAATAATTACGCAAATAATTATATTATTTGCACTATCTATAAGTTGTTTTAATACATTTCTTGAGTTGTCAAAAATCTGACATGGCAACTATGAATATTACTCTTTTGTCAATAGTCGATGAAAATATCGATTTTAAAAAACTTCAACCTTGCTGTAGTGCATAGGTTATATTATGATGGAATAGGTATAAAGAGATGGGTAGCCAGTTTTTTGGTATTTAATCAAACTTCTTTATTGCTTTTAAAATTTCACCGGACTAGAGAAACTATATATATTTTTTTAAACTATGGGTTGAAGGGTTAACCCACGTAGATCCTAGTCGGTAATATAGGTACCTATTTCTATCAGACTATCAAAATACACGTATGAACGCGGAACAGTGCTGTTTTTATACTATAGTTATTTACACGAAGAGTCTCCATGTATTGCATAAACTATATTCTTTTACCTTACCTGTGAAAAGGTGTTATTTTTTCGGTTTTTAACTCCATAATCGTCATCAGCCATTTTTCAATATAACTCAACAAACTTGCACTTTTAAAATTAAACACCTGTACCTACAGGGTGTTTCTTTTTTTAAAGTTAAAATAAATTTAGTTATTAAGCTCAGTATTATTTTTAATAATTAAACAATTAATTCACAAGTTTCTCACTGGCTTGCCGCCGAAGAAAAGACTGTTTTAGGAAGAGGTGTTTCTACTTTTATCAATAGATACAGTTTTATGGCCCTAAGCCCTTTTATCTTCAGTGAAAATTAGCCAACTACCGCATCCGTGATAAGGTAGTGAAGGTTTATGAAATTCTCGGGTAGTAAATCTATCATTTTGCAAAAATATCTATTGATATGTAAAACAATTGCAAATCCACTTTACGCTTCAAGACAACGGTCGTTTAGAATGTGAAGTTATCTCTATGTGGTGACTGCTATGTGGTAGTTACTGATAAGTTATAATCAACGAATGCAGAGCATTAAAAAAACCGACTTCACGTCAAAACTTTGACCGACATTATGTCATCCCATTAAACATTCTCCGAAATCATACATATTGTTTCAAAAAAAATTGATTTTTTTATGAAGTACCGTAAGGTTTGGTTGTGCCTTACATTTTTGTAAATAAAGAGTTTATAAGCGCACACCAACCTTACGGCAGATGTTAGAATTTCATTTGAAAAGATTAAAAGTAAAAATAATAAAAATGACGCGGGTTGAGTTACGCGGACATAACGCGCGTAGTCAGCAGGTTCCCACACTCGCAGCGGACAGAAGCATTCTATTACTGCTGCATTGTCATTTTTAGTTGATATCATGTTTTTATATTTGTAATACTTAATTCAGTCTTGTTCATGTCTTTGAATTGTAACTATATTAAAGTTTTATTAAGTAAATTGTTTTTTAAAAGCCTTACTCCGACGGCCTGAATATAACTGGCGCAGTCGGTAGGATCGTGGCATTTCGGGTATCGTTGAATTAAACTCTTCGCGAATCATAGAAGTGAACGGTTTTTATCGTTTCTAACCGCGATCCGTATAAGAAGAATCTACGCAGGCGTCGGAGAAGAACGGAAATCCGGAATAAAGGAGATCCGTGACTGACAAGACCCGGTGGGAGAAGCAAAGGATATCCCGGTAAGCTCTTTGAAACTTCCGAGTTCCCGTGCTATATTTCCTTCCGATAATTAGTTATATACGTATTATTTGTGTTAAGTGTGTGTTTCGGTCTATTTGCTATTATCGCTATATAGTCTACGCGTTTCTTAATAGTATATCTACGTAGAAAAGTGGTATATTTTTTTTAAGATGGCGTTATCAGATTGCGGATCTAATTTTAAAATAGTTGCGGATTTAATGCCAAGATATGATGGCAATCCGAAAACCCTTAATTTTTATATAAGAGAAGTGGATAGTATTATCTCATTAATGACCCCTGCGGATGCTAATCACCCAGCATTAGTGTGTTTAATTAAGAGCCGGTTAAGTGGCCCGGCTATCGATAGTATTGCGTACGAAGAGTGTTTAGACAATTGGGTGTCTATCAAAACCGCACTACTTAGGCGGCTAGGCGAACCCCGTAACGAGATACAATTGATGCAGGAGCTCACTAGAATGCGTAGGAATAAGAGTGAAGATGCGGATGCGTTCGGAAAACGCATTCGAGAGATGCTCGATACGCTTCACTCAGTCGGTGGTCATTCAAATAAAATGTATTATGAGAGTATGGCTATCGAGCAATATATACACCAATTAGAGTTTAATATTTCGATTGGCGTTAGAATCACTCAACCTAGTACATTAGAGTTAGCTATAGTTGCCGCTCGCCAAGAAGAAGCTAGGCTTGCACATAACCGTATAATACCTTCTAATAATCTACCTCAAATGACGTCACACGTTAGACCCAAGGAGCCACAAAAGCCCACCAGTAATTTTAATCCCAATTTTAGACCCATATACCCCATGATGCAGCGGCCTGTACTATATCCTGTGCAGCAGCAAACGGTAACACCTTTCCAGAATCCTCCAGTACCAGAGCAAGTACGCGAGTGGATTAGACCTGCAGCACCATGGCAGCATAATTTTACTCAACCTAGGAACTCAGGTAATTTTAGGAACAGCAGAAATTACAGGCAGCAGAACGTGCCGCAGCACAACCCTCCGCAGAAAACATCTGACGTCACCATGAGATCGGTAAACAAACCTGCAACCCCACAGTTTCAGGAACTGTATTACACGCCTGACGAACAGTTTATACCAAATAATAACCAACCCTATTTTTACAGCGAACCGGACTACTACACTACACTGAATAATAATTGCGAACCGTACCAGCTAGAGAATGTTGCTGAGCAGAGTAGCAGTAACGAGGTAAGTAATAGTATTAATCAGGATTTTTCATTGACCGAGGACACCGAAGGCCAAACTTAGTAAAATTAAACCACCAGGATAAAGATCACCTACCCTATGTTGAAATAAAAGAATTTAATGGTAAATTTTTGATAGACACAGGGGCCTCTCGATCAATGATTTCTCCCGAAGCAATTAAGAATTCTATTTTTGAAAATTATGTTGAAGTGGAACCTTTTGAAGTTAAAACTGCACATGCAATTACTCGCCATAATCACGTAGTAAACCTACCCCTACCACCCATTTTCAACACTAATATTATACACAAATTTTTAATTTTTGATTTTGACACTAAATATAAGGGATTAATTGGTTTAGACTTATTAAAAATTTTAGATAGTAACATTGACTTGAAACATAAGACTTTACATACATCCACAGCCGCCATACCTCTTTATTTCGATTATCCAGTTAGAAAAATAAGTGTTGATCCAAAGTGTTCTAAAATAATTACAGTTAAAACAAACTACACTGACGGACAATACTTACATGATGAATTTTATTGGTCTGATGAACTTAAATCTCCTTCAGCTGTAGTTACAGTAAAAAATGGATCGTTTAAAACTTCTGTAATAAATTTTAGCGATAAAAAGAAAATCATTTCAAATAAAACTCACATTGACTTAGAACGGTATGACTTAGACCTACAAAATTTTTCACAAACTAATTTAAATTCAATGACTATGGACGTAGAATCAGATTTAGAGAGAGAACTTGTCGATAATTTGAATAAAATAAAGACAAGCCATCTCAATGACGAAGAGAAAAGGGAAATTACCAGACTCTGTTACCAGTATAGGGACTTGTTTTATTCTGAAAACATACCATTGACTTTCACACATGCAGTCAAACACGAACTCAGACTTAAAGATGAAACTCCAGTTTTTGTTAGGAGCTATAGACAAGCACCACAGCAAAGAAAAGAGATTAAAAATCAGGTTGATAAATTACTTAAGCAGGGATTAATTAGGGAAAGCATATCACCTTGGTCTTGTCCTGTACACATTGTACCTAAAAAGCCTGATGCCTCCGGACAGGTGAAATGGAGACTTGTCATCGATTACAGGCGACTGAATGATAGGATTATTGAAGACAAATACCCTCTTCCTAACATTCACGACATTTTAGACAGGCTAGGGCGGGCGCAGTATTTCACCACGCTAGATTTAGCTAGCGGGTACCATCAGGTTGAAATGCACCCGAACGATATAGAGAAAACTGCATTCACCACCGAACGAGGCCATTACGAATTCCTTCGAATGCCCTTTGGTTTAAAAAACGCGCCTAGCACATTTCAAAGACTAATGGACCATATCCTAAGAGGCTTAAGTAACGTTTTTACTTATTTAGATGACGTAATAATAGTATCCACATCCCTACAGGAACACATTCAAAAAATCAAAGATGTGTTTGACAGGTTTCGAACCCATAACCTCAAAATTCAGTTAGATAAATCGGAATTTTTAGCAAAACAAGTCAACTTCTTAGGGCACGAATTAACAGATGAGGGTTTAAAACCTAACAAAGATAAAATAAAAGCTGTATTAGACTTCCCCCTACCCAGCAACCAAAAAGAAATAAAATCTTTTCTAGGGCTAGTTGGTTACTATAGGAAGTTCATAAAGGACTTCGCTAAACTAACTAAACCTATGACAGTTTGCCTAAAGAAAAATAGTAAAGTCATTCATTCCCCAGAGTTTCTCGACTCCTTTTGCAAATGTAAAGAGATTCTCACTAACGCACCCATTTTACAGTTCCCCGATTTTGATCAGCCTTTTGTACTTACGACTGACGCTTCAGACATAGCTTTAGGAGCAGTATTATCGCAAGGTAATATTGGATCCGATAAACCAATAGCATACGCCTCTAGAACGTTATCTGACACCGAATCTAGGTACTCTACCATCGAAAAGGAGTTACTAGCAATTATTTGGGCCGTAAAGTACTTCCGACCTTACCTGTATGGTCGAAAGTTTACCATTTACACCGACCATCGCCCTCTAATGTGGTTAATGTCTTTAAAAGATCCAAATTCAAAACTCACCCGATGGCGCTTAAAGCTAGCCGAGTACGACTATACAATAGTCTACAAAAAAGGCCGACAAAATACCAACGCGGATGCCCTCTCACGTGCAAAAATTTTTCACAATAGTACAGAGTCACTTGCTGTTAACGTTGACAATGAACATCAAATAATTGACGATATACTTGACATGATTGACGAGCGTGCCCAAAATGAAAATCAACCAATTGAAAATCCTGTTTCTAATAACCCACCTAGCATAACTAGTGACCTTAGTCACCCACCTCCTTCAGTAGATAACGAATCAGACTCCATGAGTGTTATAACCGACACAAATGAATTAGTATCTACCAACCACACACAACCTGACAACGACAATAGAGGTATTCCAATAGTAACTGACGCCATTGACCGACAACTCAAACAATTTCATATTCGTTCAACACCAGGTTCTGAATACAGAGTAGAGAATAGGTCAACCAATTCCCGAACTGTAATCAAAGACGTTTTCATACCTATTAATAATACTGAGGAACAAATAATAAAATTTCTAAAGGAGCACACTATAGCAGATAGAGTTTTTCATTGTTATTTTTATGACGAACAACTTTACTATGTATTCTCCCGAGTATATACTACCATATTTAATGACAGAGGTCCTAAATTAATCAAATGTTCAACTCGTGTTACTCTTGTCGAAAATAAATCTGAACAAGAGGCCCTTATAAAGAAGTACCACGAGGGCAAAACAACACACCGTGGTATTCAAGAGACGTACAAACATCTTCATCGCAATTATCACTGGCCTAATATGCTCCTTTCTATCCAAAGATACGTCAATCAATGCGACACTTGCTTAAAGGCTAAATATGAACGCAACCCTTTAAGACCTCTCTTAGCCATAACTGAAACCCCAACTAAACCGTGGCAGCATCTTTTTATGGATCTTTATTCCACAGGCGGAGCTACTTTCCTAACTATAATTGATTGTTTTTCCAAATATGCTCAGGCCATTGCACTAACAGCTTGCAGTAGTGTCCATATCGCGGAAGCTCTGATTCAAATATTTTCTGTATTTGGCCTACCACTTAAAATTACTACAGATTCAGATACCAAATTTGAGAACGATGTTATTAAAGAATTGTGTGCACTCCATAACATAGAAATACACTTCACTACACCATATAATCCTAATTCTAACTCCCCCATAGAAAGGTTTCATTCCACAATTGGCGAAATAATTAGAATCAAAAGAATGACTAACAAAGAAGACCCCATTCAAAATATAATGAAATATTCAGTAATAGCCTACAATAACTCCATCCACTCTGCTACAAATTACACTCCACACGAATTACTTTTCGGTCATACTTCATCCAGAAATCCACTTGAACTATATTACCCAAAAGAATTCTACCAAGACTACATTATTAAGCATAAGATGAACGCGGAAGCCGTACAGGAATGCATTTCAGCGCATTTATCTAAAAATAAAGATCAGGTCATTTCTAGGAGAAACCAGCATGCAGAAGAAATCACCTTCAAGGTAGGTGAAACTGTTTATAAGCAGGTTGCCAAAACGGCGCGAAATGATAAAACTAAGCCGGTATTTAAAGGTCCGTATAAAATTATACACTTACACCCCAACAGCGTCGCTGAAATAATAGGTACTCATCCTAATTCTAAATCGATTCGAGTACACTTCAAATTGCTACGGAGACCTCACCTTGTTCCAGATTTGTCATCTCAGGAGCCATCCTGCTCTGCGCCAAGGCAGCCCTAATCCTAGACCCTATCGACAACACCAACGGTATAGTACTACTTAAACAAGGCGAAATACGTAGACATGTGGACTCCTTTAGCCTAGCATGTGTCTATAATGTAACTTATCTCCGAGATACAACTTTTAGTATCACTAATTTATATGCAAGCACTAAACGAGCAGAGGCAAATACACCATCCGATGATATACACAAAACTTATAAAGACCAAATTGAACATAACTTAAGTTTAATAAATAAAAAGTTATCTTTCCTTGCGCCGCCAACCAGACGTAAACGTGGTTTAATTAACGGTTTAGGTTCAATAGTAAAATCAATAACAGGAAATTTAGATAACGAGGACGCCCTAAAAATAGAAAGTGAAATTAATACTTTAAAATCTAGCTTACAAAACCTACAAACGCCATTAAAGAAAACTATTTCTTTAGCACATAACGCTATTAAGGAGTTTAGTTCTCAATTAGAGAGAATTAATGATAATCAGAGAAAACTATTATTTAACCTTTTAAGAGCTACAAATTCGTCAAATTTAGTTAGTAATCATTTACAGTTTTTAGATATTTACGTACAAATAGATTTTAGTTTACAAATTATTTTAGATAAGCTCTCACTATTAGAAGATGCTATTAGTTTTTCTAGATTAGGGACTATGCATCCAAGTATAATAAGTCCACAAAATTTAATTTTAGAAATGTTAAATATTAGTAGTAAGTTACGATATAAACCAGTAGCGGAAATAGACATTAGAAATATACATAAGATTGAACGGTCAATAGAGGTAAAAGCGTATAGTACTGACCACTCACTTACCTTTATTTTAGAGATCCCTGTAGTCACCCCTAATATTTATGATTTTATTCACCTCTACTCCATCCCTAATAAGCAAAACAAATCTATAATTCCCAAATCCAAATACCTTGCACTCGGAAGCGAAGAGTTCGCTTACCTGGAAGAGGACTGTCGCAGCATCTCCGATGATACACGTCTCTGTAAACTACCAAATCTAAGAAGAAGCCATCTCACCGAAGATTGCATCATTTCGCTCATCCAACACAGGCCCACCAACTGTACCCACGCGAAAGTAGACTTACAAAACGGAAAAATACAGAAAATCAAAGAAAACACCTGGATAATAATTACTAAAGAAGATGAAATTTTAAGAAAACAGTGTGAACAAAAAGTAGAATACAAGCGGTTATCTGGTACTTACCTACTGAAACTCACAGATGATTGCCAAATAACCATCATGAACAGAACCTTACAGACACACACCAAAACATTATGTATAAATGATATCATACCTCTCCCGAAAACTAACTATATCAACAATGAACTAACGAAGTACGAGATCAAAATTGAAGATATTCGACTCGACAGCATCCATGAGCTGATAAATCAAGCCAAAGAAATACAGATGGAAGAACAGGACTTCAGTTTCCCCATAGCAGTTGCAATACCAAGTCTATCGAGTGTGACCATATACATTGCTGCTGCGGTCGCCTTCATCGCCTGGAAGCTGCGGTCAAAGAAGAAGATACCATCCCAACCTGATGTCAACGAGGACGTTGAAAGAAGCTGCGGGTCGCGCTTCTCTCTTAAGGACGGAGGAGTTACGCGGACATAACGCGCGTAGTCAGCAGGTTCCCACACTCGCAGCGGACAGAAGCATTCTATTACTGCTGCATTGTCATTTTTAGTTGATATCATGTTTTTATATTTGTAATACTTAATTCAGTCTTGTTCATGTCTTTGAATTGTAACTATATTAAAGTTTTATTAAGTAAATTGTTTTTTAAAAGCCTTACTCCGACGGCCTGAATATAACTGTTGTCCGTCAGAAAAATATTTACTCCTATGTTTGTTTTTATCTCGAAAAGTAGAAGGGTCCCGAGACCCTGATACTGCCCCGCCACATCTTTATAAATAATCATAGTCTTAAAGTAAAAGTGCAACATTTATATTAAATAAAAGAAGTAATATTGGAATAAGTGTTTTTTTATTAGATAAGATCTGCTGAACAGAATTGCCGCCTAACGGTCCCCATTAGTTGGCGGAGGCAGCCGCGTATGTTGTGTAGGGCTTTCCTTTTGTTGCAGAGAATTTATCACAAAGTAAATTACCTCTCGTATTGCTGAGCGGGTCAAAATAAAAGAAGAAGAGGTAAAATATAAAAAAGGTAAATCAAAGAACGCCAGAATGGATAAATTCAGTGGCAACACCGATGTAAGTGATTTCCTAAGACAATTTAATTTGATAGCCGCTGTGAACCGCTACGATGATGAAGCGAAGAAGGTGGTGATTGCTGCTTACCTGGACGGCCCACCGCTATATTTCTACAGGGCAATCGTCGACTCGTGCCAGACGTTCGACGACATAAAAAATAAATTTATTTCAGAATTCTCACGAGACGTCGACTACGTGGCCGCATTTTATGCACGAAATCAGCATCCTGATGAAGATTTGCTGACATTCTATTATGCGTTGGAAGAATGTGCAGCCAAGGCGGCACCCGTGATCACAGACAACGTCTTCATCAAACATTTTTTAAAAACCTGCACGTACCCAAATAAGTGCAGACTGGCGTCGACAGTGTACAACGACAAAAAGACCCTCAAGGAGACGATCGTCCAAATGGGTCACATTTTTGGAATACAGCCGGATACGCACCTCAACTTGCCGGTTCACATCTCTTCAACGGCGACGGCGGCGAATGTCGTGCAGCCCACAGCTGGGCAAACTGCATCGTCACCAGGGAACGGTGACCATTTCCGCGCGCCGAAAGGAACCAATTATTGGGACATGGGGGTAAAATACGCCCCAAATATAACTAATCGTTCCCAATGTAATTTCAGAAACAGGCGACAGAATAGTAATGCACCAGTAACCCCAAATGCCAACCGGCATGTATATATGATGGAGAGTTCGAGGAAAACAAGTGATATAAGAAAGGTTAGTGCGGTGCCTATTATATTATGTAAATTGCGTGATTGTGAAACTCAAGCGTTACTCGACACGGGCGCATCCGTATCGGTGATCTCCAAGCAACTGTGTGAAAAACTAAATATAACAACACACAACGTTGCCGGATTAGAGGTTAAAGCTGTAAATGGAACCGAAATGTTTGTCACCGGTACAGCTACAGTATGCATCCTTATCGAAAATGTAGTGTTCGTCCACGAATGTCTGGTGGTTGCAAATGTCGAGAGGGCTTTGATCCTCGGCCAAGACTTTCTTCAAAAGTCTCACGCCGTTTTAGATTTTAATAATAACTGTATTCAATTAAAGAGAGTCACTTGTTATTTTATCACTAATCCAATTTATTGCAATTTTGATAATGTTTATAATTTAGATAATTCTTCGGGTATTGCCGAGGTAGGCAATGAGGAATACCTCAATAGTTTTAATTTATTTGTTAGAAATACAAAGGAACAATGGCCCATGGTGACGACCATTGAGAGTAAAGATAATTTCTGTTTGTCCCCGAATTTATTGGAATCTGAAAACGATGATTCTTTAGAAATGTCGAGTAAATATCGACCATCTTTCGCACTTAATGAGAAAGATTCAGTTAAAGATGAAGTTAAAGTTACTGTCGATACAATAAACGATATTCCGGTGCGTAATGCACCGTGTAAGTTTTCAAACGAGAGACATAATAAAGAAGTTTCGATGAGTCCTACCACCATGCACCATCAAACCTTAGGTTTAGTAGAAAAGTTGAATCAGACAATTGCACATACATTATCTAAGTACGTCAACCCAACCCAAAGGGATTGGTGTAGAATTTTACCTTTTGTTATTTATGCATACAATTGTTCTAAACAAGCTTCTACCAAATTTTCTCCTTTTTATTTGATTTATGGTAGAGAACCTGAAATCCCATCCGACGAGAGATTAAATCCTAATAGGGATATGAGTGTGCGACAGAAAAGAAATGCATACATAAGTGCGGTTCATCAGGCCAGGGAAAATTTAAGGAAAGCTCGTTTGGTACAAAAAATAAACTACGATAAAAAAGCTGCAAATGTAAAATTGCGTATAGGGCAATTTGTTTTATTGCATTATCCTAAAAGGATATCTGGTAAAAGTAAAAAACTTAGTCGACCATATAAGGGTCTATATAGAGTTTGTAGATATATAGGACGTGACAATTATCTTGTAAAGAAAATACAAAATAATCAAGAATTAATTGTTCATGTAAATAGGTTAAAACCATTTCAAATAAGATGAAATATGTTATCAGATGAAATATGTTATCGGATGAAATCACAATATAATATAATTCGTCCATAGCATGTCGTATTGTAAAATAGTAAAATATAATTTTTGTTGTTAATATAAATAGATTATTCAGAAAATTGTAAATTGACTACGATCTATGAGATAGTTCTAACGTAGGTTTAGGAAACGTTTCGGAAAATACTGTTTAATACAGGTGATAGGTGCTTGTGCAATTCTATGTATAAAAGAGGTATATAGATAGTATTACTATTGAGTAGAATAATTCATATCGTCCATTTAGTCTGTAGGCAACGATTAGAGTTTCGTTGGACTATTGAGAAAAACAGATACGCTAATAAATATTCTTTTTTTTATGTAAATGTACGAGTATCACCGGAGCGACTCATCCTGCAAAACCGTCGGCATCACCAGGGGGGATGCTTTAGACGGAGATTGCAGATGAAGATGCTCTACTTAAGCTCCCAAAAGTTTGTATTATCTCTAAGTTGTCTTTAGTAATAAGTTGTTTTATTGATTTTTCCCAAAGAATTTTTAATTCCGTGGGAAAATTTTCCTAAAGGGGCGGCAGGTATACGTAACATTACGTATTTACAGCTAAATATATGTAAACATAACATTACGTGTTTACAGCTGAATATGTGTAGACATATATTGCATGCAACCTTAAAATTATAATACCGACACCCCGCGGAAAATTTTACTAGGACAGCAATGTCTCGTTGGAGTATATACATATATTACTAAAACCACACCTATTAAATCTCCATAAGAGAGAGGGTGATAGTCGATTTGACTATGCGGTTAAGGTTTATGTGTTTTTACGATAGCGTATCATTGTTGCCCAGCGGAATAATATGTTTCGATGCTTAAAACGATTCAAGGGTTGTTAACGATGGGTGACTATTACAATTTAGAATTTGAATTATGTAACATTCTATAAGAAGCAGTTACTTTTCATAAAATATCCTTGAATCTGTTTGGTGTTCTTCTTATAGGTAGGCTCGCCGCGAACTTAGTGTAGGCAGGTAAAGTTCGGTTAGGTAGGTATATTGTAAACTTTAGAAATAAGTAAAGTAAAGTTTACGAAAATAATATTATCGTTGTGGGACGTCATCCGTTTGTTTATTTTTATTATTTTGATTTATGTGGGTTTGACAAGCTCCCACGACAGATGACAACCCATAGTAAATGTATTCTTGACTTTGGCCTGGTAGAACTTGACATTCTGCCTAGGTGTTAATTTGTTGTAAATTTGAATTATGAGGGTGTAGGTTCGATCCCTAGCCTAGTTTTATTTTAGTGTTTGTCACTTTCTTTGTATTTTGGACTTTAGAGTCAACGTCAACTTAATATATAACGACGATGATAACCTAAGGACGTTCATTGACTTATAAGTCGGGATAACTGTTTGGAGTTAATAATGTGGTAATGTTTGTTTTTTTTTAGAGTTAATTAATGATTGCTTTATTAATCCACGCTTACTGTGGAGTTGAGGCTTTACCGAAGTATGCCCGAACTTATCAAATATAGCAGGGCGTTATAACGAATCTCTCGGAAGAGATTTAGTTTTAAAAAAAAATTGTTTTGTTTGTTGTTGATCTAAGTCGAATGATATGCCACGGTTGATCGATATGGAGTCAATGATCGTATTTGAGTTTAATTAGACGAGATCTTGGCCGCTTTTAACGGTTTTTGCGAGCAAGGCTCTACTGAGAGAGTTTTTGAGTAAGCAGCAAGTATATTACGCCGCGTAATATACTGGATATTGTTTCGGGTTGTAGTCATGCGTGAAACTCTACCAGTAGGGGGTTCATCTATGAACACTCTCGTATTTTTGTAAACTTCCGCTATAGGTAGAAATCGTACTATTAAGGAACATTTATGTATCTAGGGGAAATTTATTCAACCGACTTCATCGAGTTGAATAAATTTAATATAAGGGGGCGGTCGTAAGGTTTGGTTGTGCCTTACATTTTTGTAAATAAAGAGTTTATAAGCGCACACCAACCTTACGGCAGATGTTAGAATTTCATTTGAAAAGATTAAAAGTAAAAATAATAAAAATGACGCGGGTTGTCCGTCAGAAAAATATTTACTCCTATGTTTGTTTTTATCTCGAAAAGTAGAAGGGTCCCGAGACCCTGATACTGCCCCGCCACATCTTTATAAATAATCATAGTCTTAAAGTAAAAGTGCAACATTTATATTAAATAAAAGAAGTAATATTGGAATAAGTGTTTTTTTATTAGATAAGATCTGCTGAACAGAATTGCCGCCTAACGGTCCCCATTAGTGTACCTAACTGATTTCGATGAAATTTATATGGGACCAACTATGAAGTATCCTCTTTCATATGAATTTTTAAAATCAATTCATAATTGTCCGAAAAATCGTGTAACAAAGACACAAAAAAAGAACATACAGACGAATTGAGAACCTCCTCCTTTTTAGGAAGTCGCTTGAAAATGAAAATAAATTGAGAGATGTTTAACAAAAGTAATTAAAATAGATCGATTTACTGGTGAATAAGGAATATTATTCCACTTATTTTCAGTAGTAGCTTTGAATAGGTCTTGCTGCCCCTGTGCATCTTTTAGCATGTCCTGAAAGGCGACTTATTCAAGCGACCCCCGCCCCACTTGGTGAAAGGACCTTAGGTGTTCACCTGGGTATCGAGGAAAGTCTTAACCCAAACAACATCGCCCTAGCAATATTTTTTGAAGAGCCAGTGTTTTCTTAAGCCTTTGTGCTGACATATCTGACTCAATCATCGCTTGATGGTAGCGGAAGTTACAATGTTAAAGAAAGAGGGCGCTAAATTAAATGAATGACCGATTGTTAACCAATTCCAGAGCCGCCGTTGTAATATCTTGACGTAGGATACTAGCAAGTGACACAGATACTGAAGTAAGCTAGGTACTATAATCTAGAAAGATATCAGCAATCAATATTAATTATTTGTAAATTTTATAATTAAACTTAACTTTAGGCAAGCTATCCAAAGTTATTTAATAGGTATGTAAGATTAATTGTAAATTGATTGTTTGTCACTTAATAACTATTTCTATTTTTATATCTTTCTAAAAATAATTAATGTACCATAGGTACTAACTTATTATTACCCGTAGTTTTGTCTTATTTTAACTTCTCTTTCACATGTTTATGGCTTTTACACCATGTTACCTTTTTGTATTGATAAGAATTTTTATATAATTATGTAGCACATAGGATTGCCTATATACTCTAGTAATAAAATCCTATGTATATAAGACTAAATATAAAATAAATAACAAAATATGTAAACTTGATTAGGGGAAAATTGTAAACTTGACTATATTTAAGATCTTTAAATTTAAATTGTTAATATTCTTTATTTAGGCTTTCTTGCATTTTGTAGCAAATAAAATTGTCCATCTTTTAATATACATAACCCTTAATATAAGTTATAAACATAACGACAATCGTAGAAATAACTAAGAATGTAAGAGAAAAACGAATTAAAATAAAATTTAAACTGCGGCTCTCTTTATGGTATTGCTCAGTTTTGGAGTCTTAACGGCAGTCTGAGAGATTGATATTGACTTCAATTAACAAACTCAAGATTTACTTTTTATCGTGCTCTTCATACTGCCTGCCTGAAAAATACCGCAACGAAGCCAAGTTATTATTATCAAGTCACCACGAGGTTTTATTTTCAAGATCCCATTGGTACTGCCCAACCTCCACATTTCCATACAGTCCACTGCTGGGTAGTATCAACCAGATACGGTGAGGAAGGCTAGGTGCACGGACGCATCTCAAGCTGATGGTTAATAGTAGTCCGGTTGTAATTAGGGTTAGAATTTTATTGTAAATCAGATAAAGCTGCTCGGTTATACACAAGCTCACACTCTCAGTACTTAACTGCCCAGAGATTCATTCTAACGTGTTTCTAAACCTATTTTTATACAGGTTTAAAAAAATAACAATTCTTTAACTTTCGGTTAAGTTAACTCTGTAAATAATTAATATTTATTCTTTATTTTATTTTTTCTCTTTATGTATGATCTCAAACATCACGTCCTTGAATTTCAAAAGTGACCCACCAGTCACCCTGTATAAGGGTAGGACAAGCAGTGTTATTAATGGTACTGGAATGAACCATTGCAATGAATGATTTTGCTCTATCTCCTAACATTTATAAGTAAGGGCAATAAATAATTTGATAACATTGTTATGAAACGAAACTGCGTTGTTTTTTGGTTAGCCAAACCCGAATTTAACCTCAGTCTCATCTGATGGTACAGTCTGCAACAGAATTATGTATACCACCCAATCTCCCGCACACATACAATATGCATGTAAATTGTATGTGTGCGGGAGACTAGGTTGTATACATAATTCGGTTGTAGACTGTACCTATGTGAAGATGGGGTCGACGGAGCGTTGACATTCAGTTTAAATGAAAGGAATCCAGCCAAGTGAACCGTCAGGGGATCCCACCACTAAGTGGGAGTATTAGGATTCACCTTTTACGACACACTTCCATCCAGGAGCCGTAAGAATTTTCTAAGCTGGCAATATGCAATTAGTAATCAAAGGCTATAAAATGGCCAATCACATTGAATCAGCTAATATTTGTCACCAGAAATTCAATAACATATTAAAATAAGTAATTGTACATCTGTTTTTTATCTGTAATTTCCTTATAATAGTGCAATAAACCAGCCTACTGCGTCAATAAGTACCTTCTTATATTGCTATTCAAAGGTCGTTATGTTGTTATTGTTACATTTATCGATACATACATACATAACGTCACGCCTGTATCCCTTATGGGGTAGGCAAACACCAGCGGTTGTAAGACCATCTGATGTCGCGTTTGACAAATTTGGAGGTATTATAAAGATGGAGAGAGGCTATTGTAGTGACAGGAAGTCAACCTATCGCCCACAAAAACGCCAAGTAAACCTCTGTCCCTTAACTGACTTGTTGACCCGGGTAGAGAAGCAGCTGGCACATTCTAAGTTTTTCTTTCGCTCCCAGTCCAGCATGAAAGCACAATCCATATTTATCGATAGTATATTTATATTACAAATGGGAAAGTGTCTCTGCTTATTACGCTTAAAGTACTGATCCGGTTTGAATAAAAGAATGTCTTTGCAAGTCGTTCATTCTGTGCATAGATGAATATAAGTACTAAAGTATACATAATATAACCGTCTCGCGGTTTTTTGCACTTTAGTTCCATACAGTATCCACTCCAGGAACCTTTTTGACCAAAGCAACCCTAGAATGCAGCCCAGCCGTACAGCGCCACATTCAAATTTTTTGAAATTCGTAGTACAACTTATTACTATTGCGCAAATATAATTTGATTCGTTTTATTACTTAGGTTACGAATTAAATTGAAACTGCATTATAGTTTATTACTATTATGTTGAAATAAAGTGCACAAAGCGTGATGACAATTATTTATTTTTTCGCAATTCATATTTTATTTTTATATTGGTGTTTGATATAATAATTATAGGACATAGATTTATTCGGGTCGTCTTCGTCAAACTCAATGCTCTTCCACACAACAAATCGTTCACCTCCTTGCACCAATCATTCAAAATCAAAACAACTCCTTTTCTTAACTCACTATCTCGCTAGAAAATCAGTATCTTATTCTGGTATTCTGGCTACATGATCGTGGATTGAAAACAGCCCTGAAATCGTATTAAGGTACTGTATAATAAGGCCCTCAGTGTGCTTTTAGGTTGTCCGTGATATTTTAGCGATTCTAATATGTTTGAATTGATGACTACTTCCCCCTAAGACGCAAAAATAACGTTTACTCAAGCGGCAATAGTTTGAACAGGCAACAATATGATACCAAATAAATAAATCTGTTTTATAATATGCTGGAGCTTGTAATATGGAAGCACTTTATGTCTTCTTTTACTATCGATGACTAATCCCGCGTTTGAACTCAATCTCACCTGACGGTAAGAGAAGATGAGGTCGAAGATGACAGCACACAAGTTTAGAAATTGAGTAGCTCTTCATAAACTGTCGTAACACATAAACACATAACATAAAATTTCTTCCATGCTCTACTGGAAGCAGAGGAAAAACATAGAATGTGCCAGCTGCTTCTCTTCCCGGGCTGTAAAAGTCTGTTAAGGGACAGAGTTTTGAATTGAGATTATTTTGTAGGCGATAGGCCGACACCCTGTCACTGCAATAGTCTCTCTCCACCATGATGCCTCCTGTCAAACGTGACATCAGATGGTTTTATAACCTCTGGTGTTCTGCCTACCCCGTAAGGGATGCAGGCGTGACGTTATGTATGTATGTACACATAACCGTTGGAGGGGTGATCCGAACCGATTTGGCGGTAGATTTTATATAAAGAAGGTCGCTAGCCAGGCGGACCCTGAAGGGTTTCTCCCTCCAACTCTCCATCCACTCGAATTAGTCGCCTTTTACGAAACGCTTATCCAGCAGCGGTAGGTCTATTCTAAGCCGAGACTACGCAGCTAAAATCTGTTTTTTAATTTTCCTGAACCACTTTGTCTTACCACTTGTTTAATAAATAAATATAAATAAACTAGCTGACCCGGCAAACATTGTTTTGCCATATAAATAAAATAAAAAAAATAGATGTTGGCCGACTCTCATAGATACCGGATAAGCACAAAAAATTTCATCAAAATCGGTCAAGCCGTTTCGGAGGAGTATGGCAACGAAAACTGTGACACGAGAATTTTATATATTAGATAAATATTTCTGACACTCACACAACATTATCTAGCCCAAATTAAGTTTCTTAAAGAACTTGTGTTATGGATACTAGATAACTGATATACTTAAGAAACATATAAACATACATATTGAATAAATACATAATTTTATTCGAATAAACTTAAATAAACATATGAACATCCATGACTTGACGACTAATATCTGTGTTTATCACACAAATATCCGCCGCCGCCGGGATTCGAACCCAGGACCTCTGGCATAGAAGGCAATGTATGCCGGTCGTCACATATACACAAAAATGTCAATACGAACAAGTAGGCAACAATGCCACAATCAACTATATGTTTATTACATTGGTAGTATTAGGTATATTAAATTCGCTAATGCCAGCGACTTCGTTCACGTCCAAGTTTTGAAAGGAGTGTTTAACAATATCGATTTGGAGAACAATTGCTTGAAACGACATTCTTAGGAATATCAGTGCCAATATGTGAAATCAGATTATTTCTTGTAACAAAGCCGTCCTTTTTGTTAGTCATTCAAATAAGGGCGTTATTTCGATAAATAAATAAACAACAGAATGACTAAACTGTCAGTTTGAAAGTTATAGTAATTTTTTTTAGTAGTAGGCATTTTCTTGGCATGGATTGCAGTCTTTTTACTGCATCGTACAGCAATATGGCTTGTGTATGTACAGAAGACA
Organism: Stenoptilia bipunctidactyla; assembly: GCA_944452665.1. Classification (NCBI taxonomy): domain Eukaryota; kingdom Metazoa; phylum Arthropoda; class Insecta; order Lepidoptera; family Pterophoridae; genus Stenoptilia; species Stenoptilia bipunctidactyla. The sequence continues at coordinate 8,819,916 of OX101748.1, read as the reverse complement.
GCAGATCAAGCGGTACATTCCCTGTCAAATTACCCCAGCCAATTGTAACTTAATATCGAGGGCATAGAGTCCAGATTCAAGTAACTTTTTTGTCAGATTCATAAAGCTTGATGTGCCGCCTTCTGTACAAAGCCAAGAGTAAGTTTTTCTCAGTTTAAAGTTCAAATTAGACCTAAACTATTAATTCAGTTTCCTTTAGAAGACTCAGAGGTATTATAAACCGCTGAGTGTACCTCAAATGGGCCACTTTTACGGGATCCTTTCCTCAAAATTCACTCTAATTTAAAAAAAAAATTAGCCCTGATTTTGGAAAACACATAATACTCACGTGATAAATGTGAAAGTTTGGATGGATGGATGTTAGTTACTCAATCACGGCACAATGACTTTACAGAAATAACGCCCATTGCACCATATTTAACTTTGTGTGTTTTTATTGTACGAGGGTGGATTGAAAAGTTCGCGGCCTAGTCAAGAAAACAGAATAAAGTACATACAAAAATATTTTTATTTTTCGACGTAATCTCCATTTAGCTCTATGCACTTCTTCCATCTGCTTTCCAGAGCTTCCATACCTGTTTTAAAAAAAGATTCCTCAAGATCTTCAAAATACAGGTGAACAGCGGCTTCGACCTCTTCATTCGTTAAAAATTTCTGCCCACCGAGGTGTTTTTTCAGGTTTGGAAACAGATGAAAGTCCGAAGGTGCCAAATCAGGAGAATAAGCTGGATGTGGCAACAATTCGAAACCACAATCACGAATTTGAGCTCTCGGGCGTTGTCGTGGTGAAACAACACTTTCTTTCTCAGTAATCCTGGGCGTTTCTGTTTAATTTCTTCACGTAAACGGCGCAGAAGGGTGCTATAGTACGCAGAGTTTATTGTTTCGCCTTTTGGAAGGTAGTCCACCATAATGACACCCTTAGCATCCCAAAAAACCGATGCCATCCACCTTGCCAGCCGACAGAATTGCCTTTGCTTTTTTCGGAGTTGGTTCACCTGATTTTTTCCATTGTTTGGATTGTTGTTTTGATTCTGGGGTATAGTGGTGAACCCAGGTTTCATCCATTGTCACAAATCTGTTACGAATTAAATTGAAACTGCATTATAGTTTATTACTATTATGTTGAAATAAAGTGCACAAAGCGTGATGACAATTATTTATTTTTTCGCAATTCATATTTTATTTTTATATTGGTGTTTGATATAATAATTATAGGACATAGATTTATTCGGGTCGTCTTCGTCAAACTCAATGCTCTTCCACACAACAAATCGTTCACCTCCTTGCACCAATCATTCAAAATCAAAACAACTCCTTTTCTTAACTCACTATCTCGCTAGAAAATCAGTATCTTATTCTGGTATTCTGGCTACATGATCGTGGATTGAAAACAGCCCTGAAATCGTATTAAGGTACTGTATAATAAGGCCCTCAGTGTGCTTTTAGGTTGTCCGTGATATTTTAGCGATTCTAATATGTTTGAATTGATGACTACTTCCCCCTAAGACGCAAAAATAACGTTTACTCAAGCGGCAATAGTTTGAACAGGCAACAATATGATACCAAATAAATAAATCTGTTTTATAATATGCTGGAGCTTGTAATATGGAAGCACTTTATGTCTTCTTTTACTATCGATGACTAATCCCGCGTTTGAACTCAATCTCACCTGACGGTAAGAGAAGATGAGGTCGAAGATGACAGCACACAAGTTTAGAAATTGAGTAGCTCTTCATAAACTGTCGTAACACATAAACACATAACATAAAATTTCTTCCATGCTCTACTGGAAGCAGAGGAAAAACATAGAATGTGCCAGCTGCTTCTCTTCCCGGGCTGTAAAAGTCTGTTAAGGGACAGAGTTTTGAATTGAGATTATTTTGTAGGCGATAGGCCGACACCCTGTCACTGCAATAGTCTCTCTCCACCATGATGCCTCCTGTCAAACGTGACATCAGATGGTTTTATAACCTCTGGTGTTCTGCCTACCCCGTAAGGGATGCAGGCGTGACGTTATGTATGTATGTACACATAACCGTTGGAGGGGTGATCCGAACCGATTTGGCGGTAGATTTTATATAAAGAAGGTCGCTAGCCAGGCGGACCCTGAAGGGTTTCTCCCTCCAACTCTCCATCCACTCGAATTAGTCGCCTTTTACGAAACGCTTATCCAGCAGCGGTAGGTCTATTCTAAGCCGAGACTACGCAGCTAAAATCTGTTTTTTAATTTTCCTGAACCACTTTGTCTTACCACTTGTTTAATAAATAAATATAAATAAACTAGCTGACCCGGCAAACATTGTTTTGCCATATAAATAAAATAAAAAAAATAGATGTTGGCCGACTCTCATAGATACCGGATAAGCACAAAAAATTTCATCAAAATCGGTCAAGCCGTTTCGGAGGAGTATGGCAACGAAAACTGTGACACGAGAATTTTATATATTAGATAAATATTTCTGACACTCACACAACATTATCTAGCCCAAATTAAGTTTCTTAAAGAACTTGTGTTATGGATACTAGATAACTGATATACTTAAGAAACATATAAACATACATATTGAATAAATACATAATTTTATTCGAATAAACTTAAATAAACATATGAACATCCATGACTTGACGACTAATATCTGTGTTTATCACACAAATATCCGCCGCCGCCGGGATTCGAACCCAGGACCTCTGGCATAGAAGGCAATGTATGCCGGTCGTCACATATACACAAAAATGTCAATACGAACAAGTAGGCAACAATGCCACAATCAACTATATGTTTATTACATTGGTAGTATTAGGTATATTAAATTCGCTAATGCCAGCGACTTCGTTCACGTCCAAGTTTTGAAAGGAGTGTTTAACAATATCGATTTGGAGAACAATTGCTTGAAACGACATTCTTAGGAATATCAGTGCCAATATGTGAAATCAGATTATTTCTTGTAACAAAGCCGTCCTTTTTGTTAGTCATTCAAATAAGGGCGTTATTTCGATAAATAAATAAACAACAGAATGACTAAACTGTCAGTTTGAAAGTTATAGTAATTTTTTTTAGTAGTAGGCATTTTCTTGGCATGGATTGCAGTCTTTTTACTGCATCGTACAGCAATATGGCTTGTGTATGTACAGAAGACAGCAGATCAAGCGGTACATTCCCTGTCAAATTACCCCAGCCAATTGTAACTTAATATCGAGGGCATAGAGTCCAGATTCAAGTAACTTTTTTGTCAGATTCATAAAGCTTGATGTGCCGCCTTCTGTACAAAGCCAAGAGTAAGTTTTTCTCAGTTTAAAGTTCAAATTAGACCTAAACTATTAATTCAGTTTCCTTTAGAAGACTCAGAGGTATTATAAACCGCTGAGTGTACCTCAAATGGGCCACTTTTACGGGATCCTTTCCTCAAAATTCACTCTAATTTAAAAAAAAAATTAGCCCTGATTTTGGAAAACACATAATACTCACGTGATAAATGTGAAAGTTTGGATGGATGGATGTTAGTTACTCAATCACGGCACAATGACTTTACAGAAATAACGCCCATTGCACCATATTTAACTTTGTGTGTTTTTATTGTACGAGGGTGGATTGAAAAGTTCGCGGCCTAGTCAAGAAAACAGAATAAAGTACATACAAAAATATTTTTATTTTTCGACGTAATCTCCATTTAGCTCTATGCACTTCTTCCATCTGCTTTCCAGAGCTTCCATACCTGTTTTAAAAAAAGATTCCTCAAGATCTTCAAAATACAGGTGAACAGCGGCTTCGACCTCTTCATTCGTTAAAAATTTCTGCCCACCGAGGTGTTTTTTCAGGTTTGGAAACAGATGAAAGTCCGAAGGTGCCAAATCAGGAGAATAAGCTGGATGTGGCAACAATTCGAAACCACAATCACGAATTTGAGCTCTCGGGCGTTGTCGTGGTGAAACAACACTTTCTTTCTCAGTAATCCTGGGCGTTTCTGTTTAATTTCTTCACGTAAACGGCGCAGAAGGGTGCTATAGTACGCAGAGTTTATTGTTTCGCCTTTTGGAAGGTAGTCCACCATAATGACACCCTTAGCATCCCAAAAAACCGATGCCATCCACCTTGCCAGCCGACAGAATTGCCTTTGCTTTTTTCGGAGTTGGTTCACCTGATTTTTTCCATTGTTTGGATTGTTGTTTTGATTCTGGGGTATAGTGGTGAACCCAGGTTTCATCCATTGTCACAAATCTGTCAAGAAAACCTTGTGGATCAGCCTCGAACATCTCCAAACAGTCGCGAGAAATCGTGAGTCGAATTCGCTTTTGCTCTACTGAAAGCAATCTGGGGACCCACCTAGCCGAAACCTTAGAAAAGCCGAGTTCATGGACAATGATGTTTTGCGTTCGTTCATATGAGATGCCTATAGTGTCTGCAATTTCTCTGATAGTCAATCTACGGTCTTTCAATATGAGATCACACACTTTATTGATGTTTTCTTCGGTCGTAGACGTCATTGGCCTGCCGGAGCGAGGGTCATCTTCGATGTTCTCTCGTTCACGTTTAAATTCTGCAACACATTTTTTCACAGTGGTATAAGACGGGGCAGATTCCCCTAATGTTGTTTGCATGTCATCATGGATCTCCTTTGGTGTTAATCTTTTTTTAAACAAATATTTAATCACAGCACGTTGTTCAAATTTCTCCATTAGTGAAAATTTGTTCTACACACGTATTTATATTGTTCGTAAAATTTTATTTAAACAAGATATCAAATTGAAAATTCGCGGGCTGACAATTGAATAATGACAGTTCAAAATGACGGCAGAAAAAATAAGAAAAGTTTTTTTTTTAATGGCCAGGCCGCGAACTTTTCAACCAATGTAGTATATTAGTATTAGTTAGTATAGTATATTACACAGTATATTTACAGCACAAAAATAATCTTGTACAATGCATTGGTTAGAAGCCACTTGGAATTTGCATCTGTTGTGTGGAATCCGCAGTATTGTGTACATTCGCAGCGCATCGAATCCATTCAGCGCTCTTTTACGAGATCTTTAGCCTTTAACTGTCCCAGTATATCGCATAGAGCACCTTATGAAACCAGACTTAATTATTTTAACATGATTTCTTTGCATAAGCGGAGGCAGGTTCTTGATCTCAAATTTGTATATAAATTACTTAATAATTTGATTGACAGCCCTATTATTCTAAATCGTGTCATGATAACAGTACCACGACGCATACCGAGACATCCCAATACTAAGGTTTTAAATGTTCCCCCTTGTAGATCCAATTTACTGGCTCACTCTCCCCTCCCCAGGGTGACTAATTTGTTAAATAAAATAACTTCTGAGATTCCAACTTTAGATATCTTTAATGACTCACCTTTACTTTTCCATAAAAAGATTGTAACTCACTTAATGTCTTAAGGTTTATGTGAATAATTAACAACTTTTTTGAATTATGAGGATACAAATTTTCCAAAATTTTCATTTTTATTTTTTTTTATTTTTCATTAATTTACTATAATTTATTTTCATTCTTCGTATGATTATTATATTGTGATTAAATAATATTTTGACTTTTATTTTTAGTAACTTATAATTATTATTTTTTTATATACTTATTGATTATTGTAATTTATTTATCTAAGTGCTTGAATAATTTAACATTTTGATAAGTAATGAACTAATTTTACTGACATTTAATTTAATTTAATTTATTTCTATAGCTAATATAATTTATAATACACAATCTGTAATTGTTAGATCTAAATTATTTAGGGTAGGTACTTATTATTTAAATTGTATTTTTTTCTTTGTTGTTTGTGTGAACTCGGCTTGTGAATTTTATGAATGTTGTACGTGCCTTTAATTGATGTATATACTAGATTTAATAACTTTTTGAATTGTTTATGTAATTTATTTTGTATGTATGTTGTTGGCATGTCGTTTAGTAAATAAATAAATAAATAAATTTCCTTTTCTACTTTGTGCAATAAAGTGTTTTATAAATAAACGAGCGTTTGCCCGCGACTTCGTACACGCATAAACTCAAAAGTCCTATATTTTCCGTTCCCGTGGGAATTTCGGGAATTCCTTCCTTAGTGCACCCCTACATCCCCTAAAGAATGTATGTTCCAAATTTCAGCTCTCTACTCCCAGTAGTTACGGCTGTACGTTGTCTGTCAGTCACTCAGCAGTAACGGAACAGTTTTATATATATTGATAAATGACTCAACGGATTTGGATGAAATTTGGCATAGTGATAGTGTAAAGTCTGGAATGGCACATAGTCTACTTTTTATATATTCCCGCGGGATTCGAAATTGCGCAGGTACAACCGTGCGGAACAGCTAATTTATAATAACCCGATTCGGTTCCGTTTAATAATTACATTATAATTCGTGGAATCATCATGGGAATGGCTTCGAAATATCATATCTAACATACCTACAACAATTTCATAAATACTCAGAATCAGTGAAAATATTTACAAAATGATACCACCGACTCAGAACGACGATGTTGAAAATATGTCGCGAAACTCAACAGCCAATAATCTTTTCATAACAATCACAGTTAAATATCTGAATGCATGGACGATAAAACTTGTGTAGTTTTATCGTCCATGCATTCAGATATTTTATAATTTTTGTACCTTAAATTTAAGTAACCTTAATAATTTTTGGGGACTTTGTTACATGAACGATCACTGATCCATTAATGAGTAAGACTGACCTTACGCACGGTAACCTTATGAAATCGGCTATTAGGTATAGTTGGTTAGCTAGTTTTAACGAAAATTATGCTATAGAAAACCACCTGGGACCCAATTCACATTTTTTATTTGTGTGGCAATAACGTGGCGATAAAAGTACATTTTTGTATTCATTTCGAGGAATGTGAATATCAAAAATGTACTTTTATCGGAATGACACACTATCTCCACGTTATTGCCACACAAATAAAATATGTGAATTGGGCCCCTGGTCCTGGTCTGTTGATTTTATTAAGCAATTTTTTTTCAGTTAGGTACTTAAGATTAATTGAGCATTATTAAATGCAAAAACATAAAAATATTATTAGCTTTAACTTATTTCGGTATATGGTTCTTATTTATTAGTTATACATTATTAAAGGTAGATATATATGTAGATATATTATGTTCATTTTTACACAATACCTAAGTCTTTCGAATTTATTGTGACTGGGATTACAATCAGAAAGATGATATTATTACTTTATGGTTTTCAAATAAAAATATTCAAATTTGTTTAAATTAGACAATAGGAAGGGTCTACATCATTTTACCGCTTATTCCCAGTTGTGAACACTGGCTCCGTCAACACTGATGACGTAGGGGAAGAAAATCCCACACGTGGGCAGTGTGGACAAATGAAACTGATATTTCCCAATTGTAGACAGTGACGACGAATGAGAAATAAATTCCCATACCTCCATGCTAGTTTGTCTTCCATACAAATATCAAAATTCTATTACTACTAGCGCTACGTGCCGGGCACTACTGGAACTTTTTGTATTTTTTTCTGCGTTCGATATCGATATATCTATAGTACCAGGCAGCGTATTTATAGTATAGTATTTAACCAATCAAATTTATGCACTCTTTGCATTTGCTTATTTGTATGTGTGTTTTTTGTCGCTGAATTCTTTTGTTAGTGTTTTCTACAATATACGTTGAGTAGAGTGTTCACTCCTCGCGTTTTTACGATCTCAAATCAAAGATTTTACTTTTGTGAAGTGATATTTTTACATAGGATGCTGACTTTCTAGTGAGATAGTGAGTTAAGAAAAGGAATTGCATTGATTTTGAATTACTGGTGCAAGGAGGTGAACAATTTGTGTGGCAAAAGCATTGAGTTTGACGCAAACGACCCGAACAAATCTATGGCTTATAATTATTATATCAAACACAAATAATTAAGAAAAAATAAACACTTAATTGTCTGCGATGCATATTTTTTTATTAATCCCTATTCGCATAGCATCATGCTTTGTGCAGCTTATTTCAACTTATTAGTATTATTGCCCAGTTTGCACAATAGTAATAACTGGTACTTACTACGAATTTCTGAAAATTTGAAAGTGGCGGTACGCCCGGGCTGCATTCTAGGGTTGTTTTGGTCAAAAAGGTTCCTAGAGTGGATACTGTGTGGCGCTAAAGTGCAAAAACCACGAGACGGTCATCTATACTTTAGTACTTATATTCATCTATGCATACCTCGACATATGGGAATCAAAGAATTCCCAGTTGTTCACACTGTGAGTACTAATGGGGAGTTTTCTGACAGCTCATAAAAATTAGTTCAAAAAACCTCTATAGATGGCACTTTTAAAAAGCCGAAGGCGTTAAGTCTGTAAACTATAATGTAGGTAAATGGTATCTACCATCTATGGTTATTTATACGTTCATTTTCTGATACAGACGTCAATTAATTTATTTTACTTTTAAAAACGCAGTGTGGAATAAATTCTTTGCCTTCGCCTTTTGTAAAGCGCCGTCTATCGAAGCCTTTTGTACCAATTTTGTACAGTTTTGTTTTTTTAATGAGCTGTCAGAAAACTCCCCATTACGATTTAGTAGTACTTTTTACGATTAATAGTAGGAGGTACTTAAAATCGCAGCGTTGATCTATTTGACCATTTTGACACTGAATGCTCCAACACACTTTGTGTTTGGAATAATCTGTGGCGCCGGCGCCGCCGATGACATTTGGTTAGACAGTCGATGTCATATCATAATAAATTATTGTGTGTTTGTGTGTATGTGCTTCAATAATGAATGAACAACGTACCGGCCTCCCACAGGGCTCTGTTCTTAGCCCTTTACTGTACAGCATTTACACCTCGTACCTACCTGGACAGGTCGATCACTCGTTTCTGTAATATCCTACAATATGCCGATGATATTACTCTATACCTACGGGTAAGAGTAATTGAGGCTGCTTCCAACCCCCTCACTATTGCTCTATCCTATCTGTGCAACTGGCTCCACTCCCATAAAAGATTAAGTACCCTCTCCTCCTCCAAGAGTAGTGTCTTAGTCTTTACTAGGACAAGACAACACTCCTCTTCTTCGATTTCATTCCTTGGTCATCAAATCCCAATTGTTCAGGAGACCAAGTTCCTTGGAGTTATTCTTGACACAAGGCTATCAGGTACAGGACACCTCAACCATGTTGCGAGGAAATGTGAGGCAAACATCAATCTTCTAAGATGTCTCTCTGGCGTTTGGTGGGGCTCCCACCCATACACCCAAAAACTCGGTTTTTTGTAATCGAATGGGTAAGAATAGCCTTATCTAGGATATTTTTCTCCAAAATACTTTTTTGGACACCCTGTATATTTTTTAGTTTAAGTTTGCTTATCATTATTATTTTTAACACTTGTTATTTGATTGTGTGAAATATTGTCAGTTCGTAATTCCATGTTGATTTTTTTAGTCATATCTGTTGAATCACAGTGAATTTACTCTGTGCTGATTTTAAATAATAAATCTAATAATTTGATTTTAGATTTATTATTTAAAATCATTTATCAACACTGTTGACATATGGGATTTTTACACACCCTAATCAAACTCTAATCATTTTTAGGTAATATTAAAATGAAAAAAATGTGAACAATTAGAATTAATGTTCACATAACAATTTAGATTTGTCATCATTTTTAATATTTTCAATTATTAATATGGGAAATTATAATGCCTCCAAACTTGTCAAAAGTGACATCAGATGGTTTTGTAACCTCTTTATAACCTCTGGTGTTCTGCCTACCCAATAGGGTATACGGGCATGAAGTTATGTTTGTGTATATAATATTGGAAATTAATTATCTCATATAAAGATAAACTTTTAAAACTTAGCTTGCAGATAAGGTATTCTTGGTGTGGCTGTTAGATATTGATAAGATATTGTATAACAGTTTGATAAAAATGCTTATACATAGTGCATGACAGGTAAAATGAACTCTATCTTATTATTCATCCAGCATTTGTAAAGTGTGTAAAATTACCTACTACGAATAAAAAAGTTTTCATTCATTTTCATTTCATTTCATTTCATTTTCTATCTTATTATTAGTAACTGCTCCCCGCATCTTCACCTGTTTCAAATTTGATTACAGAGAAATATTTGAATATAAGTATCATAGGGAAATATAATCAAAGTAGTAAACCGGGTAATTGCAGTATTACCCGGGCAATTTCGAATTGTTAAAAAAAAGCCTTTGTGCTTTTCCAGACTGTACACTATCACTATCAAAAATTTTTTTCAAATCCATTATGCTGTTCTGCCATGATCGAGGAACAAACTTCCATCCATACATAAAAACTGTTTCTTTATAAAAGTTTAATAAAAATCCATCAAACTGGGCACTGAAATAGTGTTTTTAAGTTTTTGCATTTAAAATGCTCAATTATTCACATTTTTCATTTATTTGGGCACTGAAATTTTGTAATAGGGAATGTCTATCATCAGGATGATAGGAGTAATCGTCAGGGCTAGTAAATAAATTTTGAACTAGTTTCTCAGTCTAATAATAGGTCTCCAGGCGCACTATAGACTATTAACACAGTCAGTGCCGGTGTATTCCTTAAGGATACACCAAGATGTGAATTGTCACAGGCCAGTGAATACTTCAGTATTGACTATGCCAACTTCGAGGGTTAGTGTTTATTTCAGTGTACACCGTTTCATACAAATTAGTATGACATTATAAATACTGGTTGTGGAGAACTCGCCATTGTTTTAGGAGTATGAGTCACTGGTTCACAGTTGCAAGGTGCAGTGTATACTCAAGTATTCACTGGCCTGTGACAATTCACCCCTTGGTGTTTACTTGAGTAACATTGGCACTGACTGTTTTAAACATCTCTACATATTACTTATGAACAGCAATGATTTACATAAACAAAGAAAGTGAAAGTATCAAAGTATCATCAATGCGTGGAGCCAGGTTTTACAGCCCTTTCCTTGTGTATCCCGTTGTATTGTATCAACAGGTAGGTATTATAATAAGTTTAGATCTTTTCTAGAATTTAAAAACTCTTTTCAAAGAGTTTTACTGATGCAATAATAAATTATAACAAATTGGATCTAAAAAAATGCAGATGGGTTGATCACCCTGAGTGTAGGTAGAATTGCCTCTTTTTAAATGGAATGGTTCCCGTAAGACTCAGATGAGCATATAAAATAGTTAAAAAATTACTGCTTTTCACAATGTAAAAAGAAAAGAAGGTCAGCACATGCTTTATAACCAAGATTTTTTCTTATCATTTGAGAGAGCCACTATAAAACATTATCTGTAAACTAAGCACTAGATATCAGATAATAAAATCAATACTGAAACGTTATAAAAAATATGAGCATGCAATTTATGTACATTACCTAATATAATTTAAGTAAGTTTCTATTACTAAGATAATTCTAATTAACTTAGTTTAATGAAAGTAGTATGTATTCTTACCCGTGCATTACTATGTTTAGGTGGTAGTTCATCCATTTCGTAGTTGTCTCCACTCATTTTGTATGATTATGTTTACTAACTGTACTCAAAACAAGCAAGTTAATGAAAAACTATAACTTATTGCACATAACTTTTGCTAGAAACATATACTTGTCTACTTAAACTAATAGTAAAGGATATGAATAAAGTCAATCGATAATGACCAGACAAGATTAGATTGTTTTATCTTTTGTAAGGCAAAAGTGATTTCACTGCTTTTGATAACTTTACTCCAACACCGGTTTTACACTTTTGTTTGTTTGCGTGAAAATGACATTGGCAGTTTGTGACAGTCAGCTCATCAGCTGATTATGACTTTGACAATCTAGTGAAGTAGTTCACTCCAAAACGTTATAACGGCTGATTGCTATGAAGCAGAGATGTCGTTATTGGTTGAATTTCTTTAACTGTTATTTGGTAATTAATATTGTTATATCGATATTTTTCGGGTTAATATAAACAAGGTGTTCTTTTTGATATCCCCTAACTTTGAGGTTTTGTTCCTCACTAAAAAGTAATACTTTTTGCCAAAGAATATGTGGTTCAAAAGTGCAATCTTTGATGATATTTTGGAAATTTGATATCTTGGATTTTTTTTATGTAGCTGGAGTGTAAAGTGCTTCTTTGTAAAGCAATACATATTGTACAGGGTTGATTGATACGATATAAACACACCTGCATATTTATTTTAGCGTCGCTCAATACAAAAAAGTAGAAATATGGAACAACAAACTTTTCAAAAAATTGTCGCTGTTCATGAACATAGCTAAGAGCTACGACGCGGCATTTCTGTGATAATACTGCGACGTAGTACTACAAGATGTGTTGTAGTAACGTGTAGTCATCTTTATTTTAATGGTTAGAATTTAGAGTGACCAAGCTTTGCTTAATATGTTAGCGGATATATTAATTTCCTTATTTGAAAAATTAGGTACTTAATACTTTATTATTACCTAATTTACCGATGACAAATTTGACAAATGAACCCTGTATATATTAAGTGGTATCTTTTATATTATTCTATAATAAGTAAAATAATATTTATTTTATCTAAGTAGGTATATCAGTTTATATGAGTTTTTATGAGAGTGAAAATGAAAATTCTTTTAAATACTGTTCTTCAGGCGGGTCGAATAGTATTAACAGTAGTTTCCAAAGTTCAACATAATCCCTTACTTCATTTCTAAAAAATGAACTCTGGTTTGGAGTATAACTTTCATGTTGCACATATACATGCACAGAGTATTCCTGCCCACCACATAGATATGCTAGATTCTTTTGAAACTGATAATCTTCATGCCCTATTAGTGTCAGAAACCTGGTTCAAACCTTAATGCCTAACGTCAACATCGTATGGACTGCCAGGTTTTAACTTGATCCGCAATGATCGAGTCCATAAAACAGGAGGCGGTGTTGCTATTTACCTGCGCACGAACATACCATATTAAGTTGTAACTGTTACAATCCAAAAATGACGCCGGCTCCAATATGGAATACTTGTCTGTGGAAATCATTCTAAAGCACAAAAAGATACTCTTGGGTGTTATTTAGGTTCCCTCGATGTATGACAATTACCTTTCAACATTTGAGCAACTTCTAGAGGATATGTTGCCAAACTATAGCGACAGTATAATCATGGGAGATTTCAAGACATGTATCATACATATAGGGTCTTCTTTATGAAGATCAATATATTTTAATAGAAGGTTAAGAATGATGTATGGATTCAATTTATGAAAGAATTTTTTTTTTGTTACAATTAACAAAAAAAAATTCTTTCATAAATATTTTATAATTCTCATAAGTTAACAACATTTTAGTTTAATCTGTTATTTACGACTAAAGCAAGAAATAAAAGTGTTTCTATTGAACTATTTATATTAAGAACTCGCTCACACACACAGAGAAAAATCGCACTAGGCATAGGTATGTAGGTATTCTCTGACGGCACTATCGACACCGAAAGTCAAGCGAGCCGCCCGCGCCGACAACACACTGTTGTGCGCGGCGGCGCGGCGGCGACTTTGTTTGAGCCAAATGCGCGCGACCCGCTCACCGCTCGGCGAGCGCTCGCCAGTCTGTAAAAGTCTGTCTAATGATACGCGCGCGTAAATTAATAATTATCAAAATGCCTAATTTCGCGTACACGAACCAAGAATATCTTCAAATGGCTTTATGCTAGTGCTGCGAGTGAGAACCTGTCACGAGCTCGTGACACGTACGAGCAGAGACATGGAAGGCGTCCCGCCCTCCGAACAATTCTAGGAGCTGTGCAGCGCCATCGAGATTATGGCACATTTACTCCACGTGTGTGGAGTAACTTACAAAAATGTTGTGTGCTGCCAATGTTATTAAACGAACAAGACTTTGTGTATCGGAAATAGGTAGTCATGTGCAGCAGTTACTATAAAGTGCTTGTGTATGTGTATTCGTGTGCTGTGTACCTATTATCATTGACAGGAAGCAATATGTAAGTTATTTTTGTACCTACATAAACTGTAAATAATAATAGTTGATAATAAAGTGATTCCATTTAAACATTCAATTGATTGTAAAATACATTTATTCGTTAAGACAAACAGCTCAAGCACGAAAGCTTTTTTTAAATTTATTTCTAATTTAAACATTATCAAAGAAGTCAACATTACTAAAACGGTATTTACAATAGGTTGAACGTTAAATTGACAGTTGAAGTGTGATGGGAAATTAGAATCAACTTTTATACGAAATAAGTATGATATTACAACAGCTGATTGTTACGTCATACATCAAGCTAAGTAGGTCACGCATCGCCCGGGCGCGCGAGGCATCGACCTTTGCTCGCGTGGATAGGTAGGTACTAACCGCGTAAGATCTTTGTTTTAGTGAAGTTATTTTCTTAAAATAAATAGATAGGTTTTTTTTATTTCTTGCAAGGTTGTCGTAAATAACAGATTAAACTTAAATTCGGTCACTTAAAAGATTTGAAAATTTCAATTAAAAAAAATATAGTTGTATGTATATTTATATTTTTTTCATAAATTGAACCCATACATCATTCGTAACCCTCTCTCAAAATATATTGATCTTCATAAAGAAGACCCTGTATATGCTGAGAAATGATTCTAGGGCTAATAAATTAAAGTCTATTGTCGAATCCAGTAACCTGCATATACCTTCATTTAATGCAACGTATTTTTTTTCCAAACTGTGCCTCCTCTCTCTGAGACATCATGTTTGTCACCTTTCAAAATAATATTCATAAACATGGCCAGTGTGGTGCAGACGCTTTTTCATATCACGATCTTATATATCTATCGTACAAGGTACGCCCTCCTAAATCAAAGCCTGAAGTTGTATTGCGACGTAATTTTGGAGGTATAAACGTGGAAAACTTGCGCAATGGTGCTGCTAACATGGATTAGTTTGTGATTGATAATACTGATGATGGTGATGCACAAGTCATTCTTTACAATAGTTTTTTGACAGAAATTTATGACTGAAATGCACCGTTTCGTAAAATTTAATTAAAACATCTTCCGGCTCCATGGCTTACTGATACTATTAAACATCTTTTATTTAAGAAAAACATTGCGAAGGCTAAATTCAAACCAGAACAATCTGAAACAAACAAAGAGCATTATAGATATGTCCGGAATTACTGTAACAAGGTGTGTAGGGCTAGGGATTCACAATGACGCCACATTCACGCATCCGTAGAAAACGGTGATCAAGCGAAAGTATGGAAATTTCTCAAAACTTTGGGCATTGGCACACAAAAAAGTACTCTTACTTCAGATGTCGACCTTAACTTACTCAATTTCTCCTCAGTTTCCAAAATGGACGGGTTTATAAAAAACCATACCTTATTCCATCATACCTCCTTAAACCATCTTTGTCAATTGCCACGCCCGGAAATATCTCCTTTCTTTTAAGCAGAGTATTCTTAAAATTACTTCCAATGGCATGGGCTGTGACAGCTTTAACCGTCATGTGTTAATTCCTATCCTTGTTATCCTTCTCCCGACGTTAACCAAGATCCTCAATAACTCTTTATCCTCGTTTGACCTCAATCTTACCTGATGGTAAGTGACGATGAGGTCGAATATGAAAGCACACGGGTTTAGGAAGGAACTGGCTCTTTAAACAATATTGCCGGAACACATTACCGCCGGAGCGGTAACATTTGGCGGCAGACTTTATATAAAGGGTGGTCGCTAGCCAGGCGGACCCAGAAGGGATCCTACCACCAAGCAAACGTTTCCCGAATCCTGGAAAGTCACAAACCTTATACCTTTACCGAAAATGAACAATCCTGTTCATCTATCTGACTACCGACCCATTTTTATATTACATTTCCTTTCCAAAGTCGTGGGACGTCTAGTTCACCATCAAATATATACTTTCCTACACAAGACATGGTATGGAGCATCAACAACTGAAACTTGTTACTTTGCTGGACTTCAGTAATGCTTTTAATGCAGTTGATTTTGATGTTTTGCTTGGTACTCTATGCTCTCTTAACAAATCTCCTGAAGTTATCGACTGGTTTCGCAGTTATTTGCAAGGCCGCCGGCAACGTATTTCGATCGATGGCAAAGTGTCCTCATGGTGCAATGTTGTCGCTGGTGTGCCTCAATTTGGTGTGCTCTCTCCTTTATTATTTTTAGTTTTCATTAGTATTATAACGACCTCTCTTTCATCTTCCTACCTCTTGTATGCAGATGATCTACAAATTTATACTCAATTCAGCCCCGGCGGCATTGATTTGTCCATTAATACTATTAATAAGGACCTTGTTTCAATACTTCAATGGGGTAAATATTATGATTTAAATATTAATCCTTTAAAAACTCAAGTTATCCTTATTGGTGGATCTAAACTTATAAACGAAATTGATTATCAGCAACTTGCCCCTATAATTTTTGATAACGTTACCATACCTTACATTAGAGTAGTTAAAAATCTGGAAGTTCTCATGGACTCCACACTTTCATGGAAACCACAAATAGAATCTGTCAGCAGAAAAGTTTTCTACGCTGCACGATCTCTCCGAAGGCTTCGTAATTTTCTATGAATACCTACCAAAATCGCTCTCGCACAATCACTTATACTCCCAATTCTGGATCACGCTGACCCCTGTCTGCCAATCTCAAAGAACGCTATCAGCACCATGAACGTAACCTGTGGTCAGCCAGCAATTTCTTGCTGGCAACCCCTCGTCACAGTTCCCACTTCTATCAGCAATCGTTCACGGTGAAAGCAATATCACTTTGGAACTCACTACCATATTCTCTCCACAATGCCAAACAATAGTTTCCTTTAAATATAATCTAAAAAACTTCTATCTCTCACACTTGTGTCATATCAAATAGAATATATATTTGTTTACCTACTATGTATATAATTCTGTCTATTTATATATTTATGTTAATTTAATGTATTTAAGTATTTTTATTGTTATACATCCAAGTATTTCTATATATCTATCTATGTATTAATAAAATTTTATAGTATTTTATATTATATTGCTATACCTTTTTATTTATGTTATAATAAGATTTCGTTTAAGATAGAGTTGCCTGGTAGGGAGCGCTTAGAAGTGATAAGGCCGCCCAAATTGCACATTTAAGGTTATTTTGTATATTATTGCATGTTAATATTTCTCCATTCTATGCAAATGGCAATAAAGTATTTGAATCTTAATACAATGAGTTCATATATTATCACCCTTGTAAAATATCTTTAACATTCATTCAATAGACGCGTGTCATTGAAGCCATGCAATAAACAAAAACATTTGAGGAACGTTGCATACGATGTAGAACGCAAAACGTTGCCTACTTTACAGAAGCCAGCAGATCAAGCGTTACATTACCTGTCAAATTTCCCCAACCAATTTTAACTTAATGTCGAGTTCAGATTCAAGATTTTTTTTTTACAGATTTATAACGCTTGATGTGCTGCCTTCTGTACCTTTGCATAGCGATAAAAAAAGGTACCTATTGAAAATGCCACGTTGTAATACTTTGCGTAAAGGTGTTTTACATACAATGTGTTGACGTCATTAAATTATTTAAATGAAAAAATAAAACGAAAATGGAATCGAAAATTTATTCGCGTGTTATTTGATTCTATTACATGGTCCCATTAATAGCCTAGAGCTATTTCATTCTAAGATCGTTCTACCATATACCTAAAACTCATTATTGTTTTTTTGTAAGACCTGCTGTGCAGTGTGGAGCATCAAGATCGATTTTTATAAAAAAATAAACTATAATGAAGTACGAGGGGCGTTCAAAAAGTAATGAGAATAGCTATGTTAAAAAATTTATTTATTTAATATTATTTTATTTTTCGACATAATCACCCTTTAGGTCAATACATTTAAGAAATCTTTTTTCTAGAGCCAAGATTCCTTTTTTAAAAAAATCTTCATCTTGAGTACTTAAAAAATCGTTTACGGCTACCTTCACTTCTTCGTCATCTTCAAATTTTGTGCCTCTCAAGTGTTCTTTCAAACGCGGAAATAGGTAGAAATCACTAGGGGCCAAGTCCGGTGAATATGGCGGATGATCGAGGATCTCAAAGCCAGCATCTTGGATTGCCGCCATGGCAACTGCAGACTTGTGCGCCGGTGCGTTGTCCTGGTGGAACAAAACTTTTTTCGCGAGTTTTCCTCGTCGCTTTTCAATGATTTCCTGACGTAATTTTTTTATTTGATCTGCGTAGACATTTCCTGTGACAGTGGCTCCATGTTCAAGATATTCAATCATTATCAACCCCTGGCTGTCCCAAAAAACTGAGCCCATGATCTTGCCAGCAGATGGTTGAGTCTTGAATTTCTTTGGTGTGGGAGATGACGGTCTTTTCCAGGCCATTGATTGCCGTTTCGTTTCTGGATCATAATGATGAAGCCATGTTTCATCCATTGTTACGAATCGAGCCAAAAAAAGATCAGGATCTCGTTGAAACAGTTCCAATGAGGTCTTTGAAATGTTGAGTCGCGTTTGCTTTTGTGCGTCCGTTAGCATTCTTGGGACCCAACGCGCGGATACCTTTTTCATTCCTAAGTGATCTTGCAAAATGCTATGCACACTACCAGTTGAAATCTTCAACTCTTCAGCTATAAAACGGACTGTTACACGACGATCATCCAGAACAATTTTTTCAACTTTATCGACCATTTCTTGAGTGACTGACGTCGAAGGGCGGCCCGAGCGCGGGTCATCTTTAACCGATGTTCTACCACGTTTAAACTCTGCACACCATCGAGCCACTGTGGAATATGGAGGAACAGACTCCCCCAATGTCTCACGTAAATCATTAAAAATTTGTTCCGTAGTAAACTTTTTTAAGCAAAAATATTTTATCACCGCACGGATTTCAATTTTATCCATTTTTAGCGAGAGCTATCGACACGTCACAAGCAAATAATTAATACAACTGACACGGACAAGATAGAAAGCTAATTATTTGAGGGTATTATAACAAAGACCTAATCTTTCCGTGATAGTAATTTTTTTTTTCAAGTACCCTCTATTACTACGTCATTCTCACTACTTTTTGAACACTCTAGTACTTAACAAAAATCACATGGCTCGGGAATTTAGAAAAGTATAAATATTTCTTTTTTGATATCGTATTATTTGTGAAACTGTTAAGCAATAATTTTATTATGAACTTTTCAGATTATTAAATAAAATGCATTGTTTTAACATTTTATTTTTAAATTAAGTTTTTCAAAATACCACCAATAATGTCTTTTTTTATGGTAATAATATTGTTTCAATATTTATATTAGTTTTATCAAAAAGATCATAAGCACATCAAATATACATACATACATGTATAACTTCACGTCTGTATCCCTTATGGGGTAGGCAAAACACCAAAGGCATCTGAGGTCACGTCTGACAAATTCGGAAGTATTATAATGATGGTGAGTGACTATTGCTGTGACAGGGGTCAGCCTGTCGCCTGTAAAAACGCCAACAAAACCCTTAATTGACTTTTACTGTATGCCTGGGAAAAGAAGCTGCTGGCACATTCTATGTTTTCCTTTCGCTCCCACTCCAGCATGGAAGAATGCAATTAGATAGATAGATAAAAAATGTATCAAATATGTATTATTTTATTTTACTATAGATTAACGGGTTTGGGAAAGATTTGACTCTTCATAAAATATTACCGGAATACAACAACACTGGAATGGTAATATTTGTCGTACTTATAGTTTCATAGAAAAGAAAATTAATAAATTATATTAAATAAATCTTAGTACACTGCCCTTAATTGAAACACTTTGAGCTGTAGTCAAATAGAATTATTCCATATCGATAACACTTAAACAGTAGGTACTTAAAAGATCTTTCCCTATGAAATCAGAGATTTACAGATTTTATTATCTTTAGATTGGTGCGCAATCTAAAGAGAAGCTTGGATTTCTAGAAATTGATACGTTCAGATACTACTGAACTGATTTTAAAAAAACTCGCTCGAACTCTGTTCCAAACATTTTGATAAGATCTTTAACTCAAACGAGCTTTTGTTCACGACTACGTACGTGCACAAACATTGTTCATGTGTGTTTTTAAAAACTGCTATTATTACGGAAGAAATTCAAACTCCCTGTAGAAATTTCCAAAATTCCTTTTATAGTATCACCAGATGACCAGACATACATTGAAGAACATTTTTACCGAGTTTCACCTCGGTGCAATTAAAGAATAAGATTTTTTAAACTAAAACGTCCTATATTTCCCATTCTTTTGAGAATTATGGGAATTCGTTCCATACTGCAAGAAGACTTATTGATGGGACTACATCACTATCAATCACAGCACCAGCAATAGAAAGCAACGAGCCCACGGTATAAGTCGTCAACAAATCACATACATTTCGCGCCCTACTTGCGAAATACCCAGATACTCAACGACCTATAAGTATCTATGAAAGAAGCACCGCCGCATAATAATATATCATAATGTTATGTCATAAGTAAACGGGCGATAACCCATGAAGAGAGAGGTAACTGTAATTTATTAGTCAATTCTGTAGCCAAATCAAGTACATCAAGGGAGAAACAAACACAGTAGCAGATACACTTTCACGCATAGAAGAGATTCAAATGCAATCAGTCATTGACTACAGTAAATCAGCAGAAGACCAACAAAATGACATTGAACTACAACGTTTGAAAAATGAAGGTAAGTAAATTTTTTGTAGAAGTAAAATTACCAACTTTAGCGCATCCAATTACTTGCGAAACGTCGACAGAAAAACCTAGGCCCTATCTACCGGCGCCACATAGAAGAATTGCATTTAACGCACTTCATAATATCAATCACGCCGGCATCCGCGCAACAAGAAAAGGAATGACTGAAAGATATTTCTGGCCTAACATAAAAAAGACGTATCTACATGAAAATGAAAATGAAAACTTTTTTATTCGTAGTAGGTAATTTTATACACTTTACGAACGTCAAATGCTGGATGAGGGCGGCGCGGGTCCGGACGACATGAAGAATCCTGGGGAAGGCCTCCGTCGAGAAGTGTGCGTCTCTCAGCTTATAAAGATAATGATCGCCCATTATCCACCAATGTCTTGGTGATGTCTACTACTACTTCTTCTTCGGCTTTAACAAACGAAATGAAAGTAGAACCCTAGGTAGACCGAGAGGAAAAAAGCCGGCGGAAAAAAAACTCTCGGCACTCTTTTGTAAAAAGTGCTTATTATAGGTACAATTTGGCAGAAATACAGCTCTGCTATGACATGAACAAACAAACAGAAGACAGCTATTCGTGCTTGCCAATATCATGTCGCAGCCAAGCTGCTTACATAGTGATTGATGTTTAATATTTGGAAATTTAAACCTGTGGAGACATCAATCCCACGCTCTTTTGTCATCTAAATAATCTTTGAGTTTATAGTAGCCTTTTTTGCATAATGTTTCTTTGATAGTTCTTTTAAATTTATTAAACGTTAGAGATTGAATTGACTGTGGTATTTTATTATAAATACGTATTGACATTCCCATAAATGATTTGGTGCTTTTAGCCAGCCTTAATTTGGGAAACGCTAATTTATGGTCGTTCCTTGTCATTACAGAATAATTTTTATCATGCTTATCTTTCATGGTTTTAAATTTACTACTATTCTTATAAATATACATAATGTTTTCATACGAGGGTCAAACTGAAAGTTCTTAGAAAATCAAAAACTAAGCATTCTAGCAAGTTATTAGTTTTATTATAACTTTTCAAAATAGCGTCCATTCACATCAATACATCGCTGCATTCGATGGAACCATTGAGAAAAGCACCTTGCCCACTCGGCCTTAGGGGTCTCTTCGACGGCGTTTTGAAACGCAGCCACTGCTTCTTCGGCGTCCATAAAATGTTTTCCTCGAAGTTTTTCTTTTATTTTCGGGAATAAATAAAAATCGCAGGGTGCGAGGTCGGGGCTATACGGCGGGTGACCCAGTAATTCCACGTCTGAGGTCGCCAAATAGTCGATCGTTTGCCTGGCGGTGTGCGACGAGGCATTGTCGTGATGAAGGAGGATCCTGCTGCGAGGTCGTTTCTCTCGAACTTTTTCCAAGACAAGTGGCAAACAGTTGTTTGTGTACCACTCTGCATTAACCGTTTTCTGGTCCTCTAAGACAACTGTCGCGTAATGACCTGTCTTTCCGAAGAACGAGGCCACCATCTTTTTTCCAACACTTCGACCTCTCTTCACTTTAGTTGGCAACTCTTCGGAAGGAAACACCCACTGAGCAGACTGTCTTTTGGTTTCCGGATCATAACAGTAAATCCAGCTTTCGTCACCCGTTAGTATGTCGAACACAGCATTTGAGTCACCTCCGTTAAATTTTTGGATCATTTCTCGGCACCAATCAACACGGCGGAGTTTTTGAGCCTCGGTCAAATTATGCGGTATCCAGCGGGCACAAAGCTTCCTGACCGCTAAATGTTCATGGAGGATTTTGTGCACTTGACTCATACCTATGCCTAGACTTGTCCGAATCTGCTGATAGGTCACTCTTTTGTCAGTCTCTATCATACGCCGCACAACACTGATATTATCTTCAGTCGTCGCTGTAGAAGGCCGTCCCTCACGCAAATCATCGGTGAGATTAGTTCGACCACGTTTGAATTCATTAAACCACTTGTAAACTGTGGCACGAGATGGGGCTTCATCGTGAAAAGCCAATCGAAGTCTATCATAACTTTCTTGTTGACTTATATGACATCGAAAGTCATAAAAAATCATTGCACGAAAATTTTCTCGGCTTAAATTCATTCTGACGTGCACAGACAATTTTCAATTTGCCGCCAAATCGTAAAACAAATGACAAATGAATGAAATGAATACTCAATATTATTGGTAAAGAGTTCTATTTTCAAAATTTAAACTTATTTTTTTAATATAATGCTTTTAAGTTGCCAGTTCTTAAAACTTTCAGTTTGGCCCTCGTATATATATTGTGATGCAAAGGTCAAGATACCAATCTCTTTAAACTTTTCTCTTAGAGATTCTCTACTTCCAAGTTTATACATTCCACGAATAGCCCTTTTCTGCAGTGTAAATATCGTGTCAATGTCTGCGGCATTGCCCCAAAGTAGGATGCCGTAGGACATTATACTATGAAAATAACTAAAATAAACCAGCTTCGCCGTATTAACATCAGTCAATGAGCGAATTTTCTTTACCGCGAATGCTGCAGAACTAAGTCTACTCGCTAGCTGTGAGATATGGGCGCCCCATTGCAATTTAGAATCTAAGGTAATTCCAAGAAAAACAGTGTTATCTACTAGATTCAACCTGTTCCCATTAAGCCGCAGATCAGACTCAACTTGTTTTACATTTGGTGCGGAGAATTTTATACATTTAGTTTTTTTATCATTGAAAGCTAGATTATTTACATTAAACCACTGTACTACATTAGAGAGAGCATTGTTTACATCGTCGTAGTTGGTTTTCTGCCTTATCATTTTAAAAATTAATGATGTGTCATCAGCAAACAATATAATATCGTGATTATTGCCTACCATATAGGGTAGATCATTTATATAGACTAAAAATAAAAATGGGCCCAGAATTGAACCTTGAGGCACTCCCATTCTCACAACCGACCCAGCTGACCTTTTCCGGTTAACCTCAACCTTCTGGATTCTATCACTCAGGTAAGAATTCAAAAGTTTGAGGTCAGTGCCTTTGATGCCGTAGTGGTGGAGTTTCCTGATGAGAGTGTCATGCTGAACACAGTCAAATGCCTTGGATAGGTCACAAAATACACCTAGAGCATCCTGTGACCCCTCCCAGGCACCAGCTATTACTTCAAACAGTTCAACACCAGCATCAGTTGTCGAACGACCCCTTGTGAATCCAAATTGTTTGTTATGAAGTAAATTGTTTTTTGTGAAGTGAGCTAATAGCTGGTTGAGAATAATTTTTTCATAAATTTTGCTACATGTTGGTAAAATCGAAATTGGTCTAAAATTAGTAGGGTCCGTAG
Organism: Stenoptilia bipunctidactyla; assembly: GCA_944452665.1. Classification (NCBI taxonomy): domain Eukaryota; kingdom Metazoa; phylum Arthropoda; class Insecta; order Lepidoptera; family Pterophoridae; genus Stenoptilia; species Stenoptilia bipunctidactyla. The sequence goes on along the minus strand of OX101748.1, from coordinate 8,795,914 downwards.
AGCTACCCGATTTAAATAAAGGAATAACCTTACTATGCTTCATTAAATCAGGAAACTCCCCACTTATAATACAGTTGTTAAATATTTCAACAAGGCAAGGAGCTATTACATCTATGATAGAACTTAAGATTTCAACAGATATGCCCCACAAATCAGTTGTCTTTTTAACATCAATTGTCTTAAATGTTTTAAAAATGTCCCCGGTGTCTATGGGTTGGAACTTGAAAGACTCCTTGCACTCACTTACATGATTTTTCAGCAATGATTCAGCCACCACAGGTGAAGAATTTAACAATTTAGTAGTTGAAACTGGAATGTCAGCAAAACAATTTTCGAATGCTGTCGCAACATTTTCATCTACATTAATAGTTTTATTGTCAATTACAAGTTTAAAGTCAGTATTGCGATCCTTAACTTTTCCAGTTTCCTTATTTATTATGTTCCATGTTGTTTTAGTCTTATTAGAACTATTTTTTATCTTATTACTTAGATATATAGATTTGGCTGCGGCACATACTCTTTTAAATAATTTTGAGTAAATTCTAACGTAGTTACAAAAACTTTCACTTTTGTTATATGATTTCTCATGATAGAGATCATATAGGTGCTTTCTACTTATGTATATGTATACCTGTGGTAGCCCAATCACTGAAGGATTTACAATTGTTTGGAGAGACTTTTTTCGGAATAAATACACTCTCATGTTGTTTATTTATTATACTACTTAAATTACTGTATTGAAAATTTACATTGTTGGAGTGGGCTATATGGGGCATATTTTTAATAATACTACATCTAAATCTCTCCAAACGCTTTTTATTGACCGGAACAACCATTATATTCTTATTAACCTGTTTTTTCTTTGAGTATTTAAAAGTAACCAACTGACCGCTGTGATCAGAACTTAGTTTATTTATAACTGATGAACTTACCGGAGTAACATTAGAAAACACATTATCTAGGCAAGTTGCACTGGTCCTTGTTATTCTAGTTGGTTCTAGGAACAGGTTACTAAGATTATTACATTTAAACAAATTTATTAGTTTTTTACTCAATGATGAATTTTCTAATAAATTAACATGGGCAATAAATTGCTTAAGTTGTCAACGAAGTAAAGTACACAGACACACAATTACACCCATCGGCAAATTTGAAAACTGTGGAAGGTTGAAAATCAATACCTACTAACCATGATAGATAGATGTACAAAGTCGCCGGAAGCCGTACCGTTAGAGGATATCACCGCCGAAACAGTCGCTACAGCTTTCCATGATACATGGATTTCCAGATTTGGTTGTCCACTACGAATAACAACCGACCAAGGCCGCCAATTTGAATAAAATTTATTTCAAACGCTAATGAAGAAATTAGGAATTCAAAGAATAATAACAACGGCTTATAACCCTCAAGTGAACGAGCAGATCGAACGCCTACACCGCGTCATCAAAACCAGAATGACCACAAGAAGAAACAGTACCAAGTGGGCGAGCGAGATACCAATAGTTCTACTAGGCATACGAACAGCAATACACAGCGGAACGCAACAGACTCCAGCAATGTTAGTGTACGGGACAACACTACGGCTACCAGGCGATTGCTTCACACCTCCTACGTCAAATAAAGAGACAACAGAGTTCTTACACTGGTTAAAAACGTCATGGCTAACTTTTCACCAGCAGAACAGCACAGAAGTCAACAACAAACACCATTTATACACAAGGCCCTGTCTACGTGCTCAAATGTATTCGTAAGGCGAGACGACACACGTAAACCATTAACTGCGCCCTACGAAGGTCCCTATGAAGTCCTAGAAAAAAGTGAGAAATATTTCAAGTTACAATTGAACAACAGAGTAGCTACAGTATCACTAGACCAACTAAAGCCAGCATTTACTAACGTTGAAAACACAGAAACAATGCCAAATCACAACTCTCAAACCACTGTAAAGGTCATCGATGTTCCGGCTGAAACTAAACCAACTTCGAAGACTCCAACAAGCGAAGCTACAACACGTATCTCCAGATACGGCAGAACAATGAAGAAAAACATATGTTTCACTTGAAGCGGGTTACTGGAGGAGAGCCTAAGCTTACCTAACCATTGACATTAACATTGACCTCTTTGCAAAAGTGACACACGAGAGCGACGGATTTAAAATTTTATTGTTTTATGAAGTTGTTATGAAGTATGTAAATGTATGGTAGATATTTTTTATACGTGAAATAAATGTTCTGTGATTATAAATAAGAAAAAACATTTTTCTTCTAAAACCAACACGCACTCATGTTTCGCAGTCATGTTTTATCTTAATATATTTTCGTTTGTGTCACCTTATTATTTTAAAGATGTGTTTCTGTTATAAAATTATAGTATCTAATTTATATAGTGTTGCTTTATAAACATAACTTTATAGAGAGTGCTTAATGTAGTGTGTATTATTTTCTGTTGAACCTTATAAATTGATAACAATGTCATTATTATATTTTATTTAAAGTAGCAGTGAAAAAACTACAGCTTTTTCTGTGTCCTGTGGGTTGATTCATCGACAAATTTTGAGGAATAAAACAAAAATATATGAATTACATTAGGTATTTATTATTAGCTACTAAGTTTGTTATGTTCACAATCTAAGTAGATAGTAGGCATGTTATAGATCTATTTATAATATAATGTACAATAAATACGTAAGCTATTAATCGATAATCATATGCGTTTAAAAATCTACTAAACAAATAAATGCCAATTAAATAGAACTGTTTACAAAATTTGCGAAACTTAATTTTCATTTATATTGGAAAAAACTCAAAAACTTTAGATCATTTTCTCGCAGCCTTACTTAAATATATTACACGCTACATTTTTTATATTTTATACATATTTATTTACAAAATAATATATTTACAATGGAAATGCTAACAGATCTGTTTATTTACGGTAAACAATTACATACAATAAATCATTATTTCTACTTTATATCATATAAATTAAAACTAACACTAGTGGTAAACATCACAAATTACCTAAAGATAGAGTTACCTACTTAATTATAGTTAATCAGTTAAAAAATTTAACAGGATAGTATGAAAACTGTGCAACACTCACTTTCAAACATTTCTCAAATCTCAACAAATAGTGATGACCACAATTATTAGAAACCGTTTGCCGTTTCCTTATTCAACAATTTGTTTAACAGCAAAATATGGAAATTGTAAAATCACGTCAAAATTTAATACACACGTTCCGCTATTTCAATTCATTTTTATTTCTAATCCCTGACACAAAACGAGTTGTGATATAATAGATTTGACATAACATATTCTTCATATTGAACAACTAAAATTTGTTGAAAATAACTTACAAAATTATTTTTGTCCTCTCGTTTTACAGCACTTATAACTTATTTTGATGGAAAAATCGAAGAATTTTTCGTATGAAATTGATGGATTTGTTTGTAAAAGCAATTCGATGTTCCAATAGCGCTAAATCTTTTATCACGATAGAAGGCGCTATTCAGGCAAGGCGGCACTAGGGTGACGGCGGCAAGCTGTCGTCGCTCTCGAGGTACGTCACGTAGTTGTCTTCTGTAGAATGTGGTGGTCGAGGAGGTGGCAGGGACGGCACGTCGTAGCCATGCATCTGGAAATGTGGAAATCAATATATTATTACTAGATTCGTGCAACCATCTTTAACATCTCTATAAAAATTTATAAATAAAACGTCACGTATTATATTGAAACCAATCGGGATAGGTCCAATAAACTCATACGGATAAGACTTAATTCTGGGGAAAATTCATAGTTTTAGTTGCATAATTATTTTTTCTTGTAAGTAATAATCTTAACTTTGCCGGAACAATCTAGCTAGTGAATGTTTTATTAAAGTCTGAATAAAGCCAATTAGTACGGTTTCTTTTAAAACTTTATCATAGTATTATCTTCGGTTTTGAAAGACTTTTTAAGAGACGAAAGAGATCTTTAAGACACTTTTAAACTAAGTACTATTAAAAGCATGTAAAATGTTAATGTATTATGTTTGTTATTACTATTATCCAATCAAAGTTTTTTATAATTGTTTTTATTTATGTAAAATTATTTTAAATTTGAAATACAAATATTATTTCTTACTTTACTCAGTCACCTGTTTTATCTATGAATAAAATAGAGCAACCTGACATATCAACTAACCTGGTTAACAAGATGCTGGAAGGCGGGTGAGTGGTGCGGCGCGCGGTCGAGGTCGGCGTGCAGCGCGAAGTCCGACAGCGCCTTCCAGGGCGGCTGGTACGCCGTGACCTCCAGCGGCGCCGTGCCCTCGTGCCGCACCGGCGACCCCGCCACCAGCGGCACGCCCAGCGACATGTAGCCCAGCCGCCGGCCCTCCTGCGCGAACGACTGCGTCAGTGACCGAGTGTTACTTGACTGAATAAACCCCCGAACTAACTGACTCTGCTTTTTTATATTAACGTCATAAGTTCGGGAGATATATGGAATAGGTACTGATATCCGAAACTGACACATATTCTTTTTTTGTCAATTTCATCTATTCGGAGAAAAACGTTGAATACTTATAGTTAAGATAATGTTATGAGCTGCTGCTATTAAAGCTGCGTCAGTGGCTGGGTTTAATAACAGTTGTGCACAATTGACTGAATATTAATAATAAATTTCCACTGATACCGACGCTCTTCTCTATGAATAACATTGGTTTGGAGGTAGAAGTGGAATATATAAGTAGCATAACCATTTGCACGTATGAGCTAGCTACTGCTTATACAACCAAAACTGAAACATCTACTCTACTTTCCATTAATCAAGTCATTTTTTTAAAGAAGATGTTTGTAAGTTTTATTTAACTATTATTAAAAAAAAATTGTGCTTACAACTAATTGTTGACACATAAGCACGTAAATTATTGTTTATTCAAGTAATTAATTTATGCAGGAAAACAAAGAAAGTTCTAATAAGAAAAAATACGTTAAAATAGCCCAGGAGTTAATAAGTAATACATACCTTTTCCTGTTGCATCTGCATTTTCAACTGAATAGTTTTCTTCTTGTCTTTACAGCGTTTGTTTTGGAACCAAACACGGATGACTCTTGGGCTGAGGCCCGTCATTTCTACTAGTTGCTCTTTCATCAGAGCGTCGGGCCGAGGATTGGCGTTGTAGCATGTTCTGTAAAACGGAAATGTAATATTCCTTATTAATTGTAGAAAATGAAAATGAAAACTTTTTATTCACAGAAGGTATCCTTATACACTTTGTGAACGTCAAACGCTGGATGAGGGTGGCGTGGGGCCGACATGTGGGGCGACATGACGAATCCTGGGAGAGACCTCCGTCCAGAAGTGTGCATCTCAAGGCTCAAGAAGATACTACTTCTTCGGCTTTGTAAAAAACGAAATGAAAGTTTCTCGTGGATGGACGTGTACCACCTTAGTCTTCATGTTCACTTAACATCAGGTGTCATGGAAGACAAACGTCCCATCCATATTTTATAAAAAAAAAAACCCTAGGTAGACCGAGAGGAAGAAAGCCGGCGGAAAAAAAACTCTCGGCACTCTTGTAACTCATTATAGGTACAATATGGAAGAATATAATGGATATAATATTATTAGATGATACCGATGCTTTAGAAACTTTGAGAACGCATTTTATTCCCAACTGAAGAGCAAAATTTGAAGTTTATGAATGCATATTATATATTTGTATTGAAAGTGGCAATGAGAGACTATTAAATACAAAAAAATATGTGGCCTGGTGGAAATCGCTTTACAGCTGATTTCGTTTAATTGTATTTTTTTTCTTGTGTTATTGGTTCCAATGAAGAATAAATAAAATGTAATTTTCTCGTGTTTTTTACGTTGGCCAATGTTGATCTACAATTTTTAATTGTATTCTCAGAGAAATCGCTGAGGTTTATCGCAGAGGTTTATTATTTAACAATTAAATACTTTTATCAAAATATTAATTAATATCTTTTCATATTTTATTGATTAATAGAAGTCGTCATAGTGCCGTGGTTACTGTGCATATCATACGATATCACAGGTTAATCAACGATGGGTGACCATTCATTTCTCACGACGACTTCCGTGCTTCGGAGGGCACGTTAAGCAGTCGATCTCGGGTGTTGCATACTTGTAAACAGTAGTTGTAAGTGCCAACGCTGCGTCACGTGTTCGAACGCGCGTTTCATACAAAACTGCAACGCCCGTACCATACGCGCGTTCGATATGGACGTTTGGAGTGCGACAAGCGCCGTGTATGATACGCGCGTACGGTACGGAAAATGTTATGAAAGTAATGTTTGAATCTCTCTAAGTAGGTGTTATATAAATCATGGGTAGGTGTGCCTATTTGAAGATACGGACGTACGGTACGCGCATCCGAACGCGTAACGCAGAGTTGGCACTAAGGGTTTGTCCGAAGATTCTGAAATTCTGAGAAATTTCTGACATCCACCACCCAGCACTGGGCCAGCTTGGTGGACAAATGCCTGTACCTCCTCGTCACCCAAGGAAGAGACTCACGCCCTGTAGTGTGCCCATTACAAAGAGTTGTGATCATACATTTGTTTCTTTGAATATTATGAGAAAGTAATATGACCGTTATTGACAACCGTTATTTAGTAACGCTAAACAAGTTTCTTAAAAACTATCATTGGCTACATCACTCTATCTGTCAATAACATTTTTTTTTTTTATAAAATATGGATGGGACGTTTGTCTTCCATGACACCTGATGTTAAGTGAACATGAAGACTAAGGTGGTACACGTCCATCCACGAGAAACCTATTCACTCGACGCTTAAAAGTACTAGGACTATACTGGTCAGGGAAAATAGACGCAGGCAGTTCATTCCAAACCTTGGCGACCCGTCATACCTACATACCCGTCATTTACCTACATACAAACTTGATATGACAAGTCTGTATGTAGGTAAATGAAATAATCAAATTGGTTTTCGTATTACGCAGTTTATATTTTGTGGAAGAAATACTTAAATAAATAATGAACGTGGGTACATGGAATTTATAGAAATATGTTGAGAATACCTACATATTTCTTTTAAAGTTATTAGACGTGACTGTACTTTGGTTTTAAGGGTCTCATATCTTACCTAAGGGTATGAAGCTGCTTCTCATTGAGGACTGTTCGTACCCTGGTCGGTTTGCCATCAGCTGCAGCCGAAGGTCTCGCTCGTCCACTTTTATGTGATCCTGATTCGCTGCCTGAGTCTGGTGATAAGTAAAAAAAGTATTAATGCTGGCCACAAAGAAATGAGAAAAGTTTTATTGTAACAAAAGCTTATGTATTAAAGAAAAGAAATAGACTTTTGTATGCCGGATACAACTATCTACTTGCTCCCGTGTCCCGTGAGGTCGAAGATGACAGCAGACGGGATAAGGAAGGAACTGGCTTTTCATTCAATGGCTTAAAATAGTTTTTGCGACCTATTTGTGACATTATGGTAATGTCTCAAATAGGTCGCAAAAACGTTGCGATTTAACAAACTAGCACTGGTTTTCCATTGCAATCAACTTATTAGGTAGGTACCTAAGTATTACAGTACCTATCTATTTATTCAACTTTTTTTAACGAATATAAAGTGTATGGCATGTAACTTAAAAGTAAATTTAAGTACTGGAAAAAAAGAGACGCTTTTTTAAATGTATTGGCGGATCTTTTTTTATGTACTTTCGCATTTATCGCCTTGAAATTATCTTCATAAATTAACTTAACATTACTAGTAACTATTATTATATAAATACTCTTGCAGTCATTCATTTGTAACTTGCTTGCTATTGCACCACCCCTTTTTAATCCATACAATAACAAATCTATTTAAACACTAATTATAATTTTGACCCTTTTCAACCAAATCCCGAAGATTAACCCGAGCGTCCAATGTTTCATACTTCACACCTTTGTTAATCCGCAGTGGACGCTCGGGCTTATCTCTTTGTATGCGTGAAATTAGTCGGCCATCTGAGCTGAAGTCATGAGGGTAAAGTGTTACTAATCTTTGTCATACAGAAGGGGTGTCTAAATTGATTTGCATATGTAGGTAGATGATTGTTTTTTAATATAATTGTTTAGTGACCATTTGAATATTAACATCAAGTTTAAGAATGAATGGTTAAGAATAACTCTACTACTACAGAAAAAGCGACTTAAGGAGAATCTAAGTGAAATAGGTAAGTTTCATCAGTCGCTTGTTACTTAGCTGTTTTTTAATATCAAATGTAAAATATAATGAAATCAGGGAACTTTAATGTTTACTTAATTATGTAATGAACCTTGGAAACTTTGGTAAAAAAGACAATTCTATAGTCTCCAACTTGTGGTATTAATATAACTTTACGAGTACGAGTATGGCCAAATACAAGTATTTTTGCAGCAGGGATGTGTAGGTATACAGCATGTATTTGAACAATAACGAGTAATTCATTAATAAGTATAAGATTGAGATATCAAGGACACCTTCTAGAATAATCTAGCCTGAAACCAGAATACAAAAGATCTTTTCCTTAATGTTAAAGTCTGCGAATGAAACTTAGGACTGCTGGTGCCAAGGACTAGGGCTTAAACATTAAATTGCGCACCCAAGACCATCCCTACGTAATTCGTCAGAATCGTACCCTATCGGTTTTTGGAAATGGGCGTTCAAATATTTTGACGCAATTTATTTCATTGCTTGATACTTTTATCTAAATAATTAAAAGTCAAAATGCAACTGTTCTTTATTATAGTGGTAGCATTGAAGTGGCTGTATCATCAACGATAACTATTTCCCATATTCCCTAATAAATAGCCGAATGTCAACAATATTACGGTAATTTTGGCATCATCGAGTGTAATTATTAAATCAGAGATAGTTTGATATGATTATATCCCTAGGGTTGGCAATTATTGAAGTCTAAAAATTTTAATATTCATGGACTCAAAAATTGTTTAGTTATGCGCTCTTGGCAATTATACATATTTTCATCTATTGTGGAATTGTAACGGTTTGAGAAAAGCTCAAATTATGAAAGCTTTCTCAAATTTTAACTTTATTTAAGGATAGATTATTTGAATACAGAGTTGACAGCTATTTTTGTTTGTTTTATAATCAACCAAACCTTTTACTTTTCCATACTTTCCAAACGGGGAACTATTGGACGTCAAATTCCAAAACATAAGTATGATGATCTGGTTTTGTCAGCAATATGCAAATAAAATAGAATATTTATAAAATTATGATTTTTGAACAATCCGTAGCTACTTCAACCCCAATTTCAACTCAAATTTCGGTCTATAATATGTTTCATATTAGTAATAGTAAAATATTGAAATACTTTTGTCCTTTTGTTTTTTTGTTTTGGTTGGGCTACCAAAAATAATTAGTCACCAATAATTTTTTTTTTTTAACAATACTATCTCTACTGACAACCCTGACACAAAAATCAGCAAATTCCTCGTGAAAAACTCTTTAATATTTGGCCGCGGTGCTATCAAAGCGTTCGGCGGCTTTGTCGGCGATCATCAAAGGGTGTTATCGCGCAATCAGTGTCCGAGCTATTCTATCACCACTTGAACGCTGGAACTGAAGCGATATGGAAATTATCGATAATATCGATAAGTTAGCTAATTGTTGGTGTTTTTTCTTTATTAGATTTGTAACGAGAGTTTTAGTTTTTGCTAGTTTATTATTTATGTTTGTATGTTTCGTTTCTTTGATACTGTCTGTAGACTAAACAACTTGGCGGGTTTGAAGTGAGTTTGTTGGCTTGATGGATGATTGAATTGCTTTCACACTTAAGCGGCTGAGCCTAAAGCTGAAGAAGCACATTTATCCTGATATCACAATGGTACAAAGATCCCGACAAAAGCTTTCATAAAAGTTTATACTCATAAAAAAACTTAAATTTGTCATTTGTCATGTTTTTTTTACGTTAACAAATCCCGCGTTTAACCTCCATTTCACCTGATGTTAAGTTAAGATTAGATCGTAGATGACAGCACACGGGTTAAGAAAGGTACTACTTCTACGTAAAACATTGTAGACACAGATCACCACTTTTGCGACGATATTTGGTGGCAAACTTTGAGTTGGTCACTAGCCATGCGAATATTAACATCGATCTACTTACTGCCAAGCGGATTAGTCGCCTTTTGCATACATATATAACGTCACGCCTGTATCCCTTATGGGGTAGGCAGAACACCAGAGGTTACAAGACCATCTGATGTCACGTTTAACAAATTTGTAGGTATTACAAAGATGGAGAGAGACTATTGTAATGACAGGGGGTCAGCCTTTAGCCCACAAAAACGCCTTTAAAACCTCTGTCCCTTAACTGACTTTTACAGTATGCCCGGGAAGAGAAGCAGCTGGCACATTATACGTTTTTCTTTCGCTCCCAGTAGTCGCCTTTTAATACACGCTTATACTTTTTGAGGAGTACCTATGTAAGCTTTAATGTACCTTCGTATTGTTACAGAGCTGAATACAAAATGAGGATTTTTTTTTAAATTCAAAAGGAGAGGAAAGGAAGTTAAGGACTCTTATAGGTGTCTTTGAAATAGCCGCGAACCTACTCCACGCTGCAAAATCAATCCATACAAAATCCCGACGCGCGACAGCCGCGCTGTAGCCGCACGGTATATTGAAGGCTTTCTTAATCTTCTTTATTAAATGAGGTAGGTATTTGGTACTTACCAGACATAGAACCCAGTTCGTGCGGGTTGTGCGAGTTGTTATTGCTAATGGTGGTGTTGTTATTGCTCTCCGCAGTTGCGCCGGCGCTGCTCGTCGTGTTGGGGGTCTGGAGTTCACAAAAATATTCTCTAATTATAAATAAATAGGTTGTAAATTACCTTAACTAACACACAAACCATGTGGAAGTCGAAAGTGGAAAGTAAGCTTATATTACGCTGACAAAGACCAAAAATAATTCATTCGAAATAACTCTAATACCTAGTACAATATAAAAAGGTGAAGGAAAAACATGTTTTTTATACATATTATAGGTATGCTAAGACCGTGTTTGAATTCAAGCTAACCTAACTCAATCTAATCTCTTCGCGATGGTAAGTGAACATACGGTCGAACATGAAAGCACACGGCCGAGCTTAGGAAAGAACTGGCTCTTCATAAAATATTGCTGGACCACATCACCGTCGGCGAGGTAGGTAATATTTGACGGCAGTTTTTATACAGGGTTCATTTATAGTCATCGGCCAAATTTTTTGTACACAATAAGTAGGTATCATTTATAGAAACTATTTTTGCAAAAAAAAAGTATAAATTTTTTTTACAAAGAAATAATATATCCGCTAACATATTAAGCAAACCATGGTCACTCTAAATTACCATTAAAATAAAGGCAACTACGCGCTACTACAAAACATCTTGTAGAACTACGTCGTAGTATTATCAATGAAATGCCGCTTCGTAGTAGGTATGTTCATCAACAGCGACTATTTTTTTAAAAGTTTGTGGTTCCATATTTCTCCTTTTTTTTGAGCGACGATAAAGTAAATATGCAGGTACGATTATATCGTATCAAAGAAAGTAACGATTAAATTTGGCTGGTGACTACAAATCAACCGTGTATAAAGGGGCCGCCAGGCAGTCGGACCCTGATGGGATCCTACCACTAGGATTAGTCGCGTTTTATGTGCGACACGCTCCAGGTGCGGTAGGGCTTCTACACGTGTATGTGTATGGTTAAGGTATCAGGTGACATTGTTTATGGATTTTGATTGATGACATATAGCTGATTTCTAACACTAGATTTAAGATTAGGTTATCAATTGAATAAATGAATTAGGTACGTATATTATTATTATTACATACATACATACTTACATACATAACTTCACGCCTGTATCCCTTATGGGGTAGGCAGAACATCAGAGGTTATAAGACCAACTGATGTCACGTTTGACTAATGAGGTATTATAATGATTGCGAGAGGCTATTGCAGTGACAGAGGGTCAGCCTATCGCCCACAAAAATGCCAATAAAACCTCTGTCCCTTAACCGACTTTTACAGTATGCCCGGGAAGAGAAGCAGCTGACACATTCTATGTTTTTCTTTCACTCCCAGTCCAGCACGGAAGTATTATTATTATTATAAAAACAAATACTTAGTAAATATAATGTATTGATTTTTTGGTTACGCTTTTCAAAAGGGCTTTAGGTACGAGATTAAGTACTTTTTGCTAGATTAGGACCGCACTTGCAATAGTCGCATTCTTCGTTGCTCTCAAGCATAAGTCAGTCTATAAATAAGTACCTAATTTATGTTCATATCTATTTTCTTTTATTAACTTCATCTTGTTTCCTATTGGAATTAAAAAGTTAAGTACATAATTAACGGATATTACAGTCAATAGGAACTTAACTGGGTAAATCTCTAAAATTCGAAACATCTGCATAATAAAAAAAAATCAAATACCTAATGAAAATTTGTTTATAAAATATGCTCTTTGATTATTACAAATATTCAAATTTAATAAAGCTTAATAAAGTGAAATAAAATCAAAAAAATTAAGACATCTTTGATATTGTCATGTTTAGTTCCAACATAGCTCAATAGATGGCGCTACACAACTGTTTTACTGCAATCCTATACAGAGCTATGGTTTTTAAAGGGTTTTTTACATACCTTTTCTAATACATCGTGGTCCTCTCTACAATATAAAGCTCCTCCTTCTCGTAACGCGAATTCATCACCTGAAAAAAGAGTTATGGTTATTAATACTGTTTGCTTCGAAGGTTGGTTAGAAGAGATCGCTCTGGAGTGATGTTTAGCTAGGTATTTACACCTACTAATTTTTATTCCTTATTTTTAACTTTTTCATGTGTTATATTTAGGATTGTGTTGTATTGCCTTTATTCAAATATTTAGGTAATTGTAGATGAAACGGAATGATTGAAAATGAAAAAAATCTTTATTGGAACATAAACATTGAGTACCTACATACAATTTTCACAACAATGTTACCGCATTAGTAAATAAATACTGTGTCGCGGGTAACAACGCCCTCCTCCGTTAATACAATTTTATACATGAATGTTCCAAAGTTACATAATCAAATACTATATAATATTAAAAATAAAATAAAATTAAAAATAGAATAAGTGTATGAAAGTGTGATTACAGAGTGTTGTTGTTGAGTGCAAATGTGTATGGTGATGTTTGTGTTGTGAATGTTGTATGAAAATTACAAATGACCTTTAATTAAGTCTTCTGTGTCTTGATAAGTTAGAGATCGAAGTCATTCCATACATTTCAATTTGCAGGCATGTGTTCAGACTCAATACCATTAGGTTTTTAAGGTTATGGTTAATAACTTATCATGTAGACTTCCGTGCTCTAATAGGCGTGCCCTTCCAAGCACGGAAGACAAGTCGTATACCTGATGTGTGCTATTAGGATGTAGGTGCCTACTTATTTTATTTATTTTTTTAATTATTCATGTACACACTGTGGTATAAAATACCTACAGTTTATCTTAAAGGCTAAACAATGTACCTACAAAGGTACAGCTTATTTCTAATAGAAATTTCTGCCAGCTGACCTGTCATATGTACAGCCTGCAACAGAATAATGTATACCACCATCTGACGTCGCACGCACACGCGCGTTCATCCATACTCACTCACACCACGAAAGTCACCCAATCCAAGCATAATAAGTGGACGAGCTTACGCACACACGCACACTGTGAAAATACTTTACTTCTGCTGATTCATTAATTTGTTAAACTCTTTCTTGGCTACTCTCAAGTCTCATATGACGAGCTATATGGATGAATAGCAGGCAGACAAGATAATATAATGCTAATTTCACAACTTCAAGTCATAGCGTCCATGGCCTAGCGGTTTAAGTGTCTAGGAATGAGATCTGGACAGGTCAGGTATCGAATCCCACAGAAAACTGTGATTTCATATTCATTTTTAGAGATTGAAAGAAGAAATATATTACAACTTTTTTGATGTTTTTTATTAAGTTTGAATTTGAAGTAGGTAGCTATTATTAGCGTAACTATTCGAAATAACAACGATGCCTCATTTCTTAAGACAAAATAAGTGGAAGACCCCGATTATCTTTTATTGTGTTGCTAGATTAATTTTTAGCTTGTCATATCTTTAGAAAAAGAAAGTTAAGTCTACCCTCTATTATTTAATATTGTGTAGTCGTGTTTCTAGATGGTTTGCATTCGTCGTTACTTGTTACTACTATCAGATTTTTGTGCCCAAATGAAATTAAAAATGAATTATCATTTAACATTGCTGCAGAGAGCTGAAATCATTCTTTCATTCAATCAATACTTTTCTATCAGGGGAATTGCACGTCGATTGATGATATTTGTAAGTTTTAAGTTAATTATTATTCTGACTTAATCCTTGTATTAAACGTGATCGTTATTTCTATGTTGATAATTTTATTTTCAGAGAAAAACAGTGCAACTATCTGTTCGTCGTTAAGAGGAACCGGGGGATATATCCATTTTTACCCACTCGTTCGACGGGCACCACATATGATGTGAGTTTGCAAACTGTGTGACGACATTTGAAAGCAAGCAACATATATTGTTACAGGTAAATAAAGAAGTATATAATCCGACGTTATATATACAATATATTATAACTTAAAATGAATTAACTTTCTTATGCATGCAATATAATTTGTTTAAACTTCAAGAGAACTTAAGTTTATTTATTCATTTACAGGCTAGCAAAAGAGATATTGATGAACGAAAGCAATATTTGGAATTTGATTCGTCTAGCAATGTAGTTATTTTTACGGATAAACGACATTCAAGTCGGACAAAGATGGCCGTAAAAATTATGGAGGAGAAAATGCCAACGTTATGATGCTCGAAACACCCTACCTGTTAGTTTAAGCGGCCGCATTAAACGCCATCGAGAATTTGTGGGGTCAAATGATTTTAAATTGGGATTCATCACAAGTGAGGTCCAGAGCCAAATTAGAGGGGCGGGTTATTTTAACTTGGGAGATGAGAGGATCTGCCTTGTGCTGGAATTTAGTTGACAGTATGAGATCTCGGTTGCAGCAGGTCATAGACACCGACGGCGCTCAAATTAGCTATTAATAAAATAGTGAGGTAATAGTTGTCTTTTAAAAAGTAGATAATCCAGAGTGAATGATGTTATTGTTGATTAGCTTAGAAATAAGCTTAGCTTAGCTTATTTATAGTTTCTGGCTAATAACATGTTGATTCATATTTACAATGGAATTATTACTTCAATTATATAATAAGTTCATACGCCAAGTGACAGAAAAATTAAAGTGAGAACTGTCATTCAAATCTTTCAAATAACAACTATTACCTAAACTATGATTGTTTTTAAAATTAATTGTTTAATAAATTTGTGAAATAAAAATTCCTAGTCAGACGCAACATATTGTGAAATGCAAAAAATAAATAATTATCTGGAAAAGATTGTGTTGTTTTAATTAGTAGTTTTTACCTGCACCTTATTTTTCGATTTCTTGCACTATATTTAATTTATTGATTAATTAGAATATAAATATAATTAGAATATAGAACATAAAAATTATATTTATATCATTTTAAATTATAATAAATTATTTAAATATTTCTTAATTTAAATGAATATATATTAAGGTTTATTGATGAATATATCTTCATTAAATTTGAACAAAAAAAAAGATATTGAAGATATATCTTTAAACATTATTAATTTAACAATCAATCAATAATTTAACAATAAAAAAGACATATTAATATAGCAACGGAGAAAAAAAATGCAGACCTTTCAGAGTTCTATAATATAAAACAATAATCTGCACATTATACGGCTGACATAGGCTCGTCGAAGTACTGAAACTAAAGATCTATACATCCGTGTAGTTATATTATTTCTTGTTGTGACACGATGTAGTTGGTTAGCTTAGTTAGAATTGATCTTTAGTTGTGTGCGTACGACTGGTGGTCAACGTTATTCTGAGTCTTCCGCACACATACAACGCGAATGCATATTGTATGTGTGCGTGCGTCTGGGGTGGTATACATTATTCTGTTGCAGAGTGTACATACATACATTTCGTATGTAGGCATGCCTTCCAAAATATTATAGAAACGAGATGAAAGATAATTATAGATACCTAAGCAAATGTCATTTCAATAAAGTATATTAACTCAACCCCATCTCCTCCAACCTCGCTTCATCTCACCTGGTATAAGCTGGCGCGCGCAGGCGCAGCACCGGAAGCAGTCGATGTGGTAGATCTTCGTTTTGGCGCGCATCACGAAATCATTCTTGCTGAATGAAGCCCCGCATTTGTCGCATTTTGTGCCGAATAACCTGATGACAAGAGATATTTATTAATTTATTTATTTAGGAGAAAAACAGATAATAAAAAAATGGGTAGATATGCATGGTTTATTATATTATTAGGTATTGCATTTCAATCAAACTCTCAAGACTCTTTAGTCACGGTTGTGCTGGAAGAAAGTTAGACATAAGCTGTACTTTTGTATGTACTTATTTTTTGATGAAAACTTTTCAAATCAAATCAAAATACACAATAAAATACACAATCACACCAACTACATGGCCCCAAAGTGAGCATAGCTTGTGTTATGGGATACCATGTAGCGAACTAGGGGGAACCTAGAATATAAACACATAAATAGATAAACACCAAGACACGGTTTTTTTTTCTTGTTCCGTGCGGGATTCGAACCCGCAACCACTGGCGTCTGAGGCAGACACCTTTACCCCATCGCCAAAGTGGTCGTCAATATTGTCGACGATCGACAATATTAATATGAATGCTTATTTTATGTGTCGAGTGAATAATTTTCCCGCGGATGTACGTGTAACATCTTAGTCTTCATGGTCAGTTTCCAGGAATGACTTGAGTGAATGAAAACTCTCATCTATTTTATACTTACATATAAAACTAACTATAGTAAGTACCTACCTAGCTCCGCTCGGGTCGTCTTTGTAGTTCAAGATTTTCAAATTGATGTTTTACCGACTTTCTCGACTGTTGGCGGGTTTCAATATTCAACTGACTGTTATGAGTAACCGATACAGGTACAAAACTGGTAGAAAAAAAATTGCGTTTCACAATATCTATTAGCTACGAGCTGTAAGTACTCAAATGGCATGGGCCCTCTTTACCTACATGACGTTCTTCCAAGAAAATAGGTGAAATGTGATTTATAGAATATCACGCATTCGCAAATTATTTGTATGATATTTGAACAAAATAAATGTATAAACTTATTCAATTTATTCTTGCTATAATTTGGTATTCGATAAATATATTATAGTATGTTTTTAGAGCTTTTTGTTAATAATTGTGTTTAATTGCTTACGTAAAACGAAACGCCAATCCTTTGACTCTTTTTGCCATTGGTTATATCACATTTTATGACGTCGAAGTAAATATTTAAAAGATAAATTATGTCATTCAATAATATCTACTCGTCTTTTTTTCAAACGCTGTTATAGATAAGTTAGAAAGAGAAAAGTGGATTATTGATATGTTCGCATATATTTGATAGGATATTACGTTAAATGAATAAATTGTTACGTCGTTGGCTAGATAAAATGAATTTTGTATGTACAAAAACGAATAGTTTTCATGATATTGAAACCCGCCATAAAACTATGATAATTCGGCTCGTAGATAACGTATTGTTATGATTAATAGTCTATATTAAGCCCGTACAACTACTCTTTTACTAGTGCAAACACAACATAACTACATACAGAGTTTACCTTTTAAATCTTATTTAGGTACTCAAACCTTAACATCAGAAAATGCTTTAGTCTTGTCTTTTTGTCTTTGCAAAAAGCTCAGCTAACCTGAACCTCTTTTTCGCAAAAGCAAAGCTAACCTCCGACACAATTACCTACCGTAACATAACACCGGTGGCAAGGCTCGCCTGTTTGTTTGCAATGGACCACCCAAGTGCGCAAAAGTCAATATTAGCTGCGCCCGCGCCCATAGAGATTCGCGAAAGTTAGAACAGACAGACGGACAGATGAGAAGGAGAGGTAATATTGTCTTAAGTTTTCGCGATTCATAACCTAAATGCATTGATTTAATTTGATTTCAAACAAAACTCTTTAACCGTCTTTAATTGTATTAGACAATTATACCTAGACATTTAAGATTATTGTTGAAAGGCCATCGTAACGAATATTTTTTTTAAATCACTAAGAATAACGTTTTGCTAATAGTCAGCTAATTTTCTACAAGCACAATTAAATTGCAGTATTTTTACATACCAAAAAACTACGTTCTTTTATTAACTTAATTGGAATAACTTATAGTCAGTTGATTTAGATTAGGTTAGGTATAAGAAAATTAACAGAATACTTATACAGGGTTCATTAATTTGTAGTCACCAGCCAATTTTTTTTTGCACAATGAGTATCGTTTATAGAAACGATTTTTGCAAAAAAGGTTTTTTTACAAAGAAATAAATATATCCGCTAACATATTAGGCAAACCATGGTCACTCTAAAATACCATTGAAAGAAAGGCAACTAAGCGCTACTACAAAACAGATTGTAGTACTACGTCGTAGTATTATCAATGAAATGCCGCTTCGTAGTATGATGATCATCAACAGCGACTATTTATTTAAAAGTTTGTGGTTCCATATTTCTACTTTATTGTACTGAGCGACGATAAAATAAATATGCAGATACGTTTATATCGTATCAAAGAAACTAACATTTAAATTTGGCTGGTGACTACAAATCAACCCTGTACATATGTTTTAATTATAATACTAAGTCCGGTATACTACCTAAACAGAAACAAAATTCTAATGAAAAAACTCAAAAAACTTTATTTCTCCTCAAATTTCTACCTTCCCAAAACAAAATGTAACAACTGCGAAAAATTCGAATTTCTAAAAATTTACGCTCCGCAACCCAGCCGTTTCATTGCACCCTCCACCCCTTGCCTCCCCCTAGCACCCCATGCTTTTAGCGTGATTGCCAGGAGGCTCATTCGGCTAAGTGGGGGGGCAATGACCTCCCACGGGGGTAGTTTTGAAATGTACTTAGTGCGGGGTTGGGCGGCGGTTTTAGAGGACCTCAGCGTAGGGTAGATTTGTGATTCGTTTTCAATGGTCTTTATTGTGGATGGGTAGATTAATTTTGTGTCTCCTTTTCTTTAAATAGCGTGAGGTTACGCAGGTTTTTGGCGACGAGGCGAGTATGTGTGTGCTACACAAGTAGAAATAGTTAATTAGGACTTATGCTTAAGTAAATATCTCATTATGTTATTTAATTATACCCAGTATATTTTATAAAAAGGGAATGTCATCTGTCTGTATATTCCGGGTACCTACTAAATCTGTGGAACTTCATATCAGATTTTGATCTGAACAGAATTTTTAACAGTCTAAAAGTAATTCACGAGGCTCTACTAAAATACTAAAATTAAAAGAATTTAACTATTAACAAGCTATACAGGGTGGACCTAATGGTCGGTGAGAGGGGGAAAGTCTGAAACTTAAATGCATAGGTACGAAGATCTGTCCTTAGGAACCCTGTCATCGATTTTTATAAAAAGAAAAACTGCGTTCACACATTTTTAAAAAGCGTGTTTACTTTTTAAACAGTAAATACTATGACACATGACGACGTCTCAAATGAATAAAATAGGATTTTCTGTTGCCCTGTTCTCAAATTCTGAACAGATCTTCGTTTGTCGTTTAGTTTGAGACCTTCTCATTCTGAATGGTCCAGCCTGTATATACCTACGTACAGCAACAAACATTTACACACTGTAATGTATGTGTACGATATGTAGCTGTAACTTAATCTGGCGCACCCAGTATCATATGTCGCTAATTGCCACAACGGCATAGGAAACCATCTGTCTATTTGTTACTGTCTTCATTTGAATAAACAAACACATTAATTAATTACTATTTAAATATGAAGATTTTAAAATGTGTGAGTCATACTTACCTATAAGGCAGGCCTGAAAATCAGCGCTGCCATAAATTTTTATACATTTCTGGCAGCTATTGCTGAGGTCTGCTCCATTATCACAAAATGCTTTTTTTATTATTTAATATTTTTTTATAATTTTGTAACCTTATTTTTTAAATGTATTTTTTTTTGCCTAAGTAACTGTATTAATTTTTTTGTAATAATAAAACTTTTTTCTTTTTTTTCTTTCTATTGTTTATTGCATCGGGCATGTTTGCGGCATATCACACTGATGATTTTCATGCCATCATGCGCAAGAAAACGGCTTCCCTGATCGCCAGGGTGCGGGGCAGTCACAACAGCATCCTGAGGACTGTCGCGGATAGTTTCTCGCCATTATGGACTAATCTCATAAGGAACGTGATCTGACAAGTAGTTTGCCATTTAATTTAATTTTAATTTGATTCTCTTTGTTCGCATGACATGTAATGTAATTCATACCCAATCTACCCAATCTAATGCTAATTTAATGATGAATCTCAATTTGAACGATTAACTTAATTTTTATATTGATTTTGTGACTTAACTTCCGTATTTAATTTTATAATTTGTGTACCTAATTTGTTAATCTTGACATTTGCCTAAATTCAAATTAATTCTGTAATAATTAAATGAAATATATTTATGAAATTTTAATATAACATATAATATAATTTATAATTAAGGTGTTGTTTTCATGAGTAAATTTAATCTTCATTTTATCAAATTGGTTATACCTATTTATTTTGTTTAATTGATCTGGTTTGTTCTATCTTTAATATATTAAGTGCTTATGATAATTTATAAACTATAATTTTTATGTTGTGTATGGACTGTAATTGTCTGAAATAAACGATTTTTATTTTATTTTATTTTATTTATTGAGAGGCACAGAGGCGAGGCGCTAGTGTAGGGAGGCCTTTAAGAAGAAGTCCATATAAGAATCTGACACTTGTCGGTAATTTCCAACTGTAATGTGCGACAAGCCACTCAATACAAATAAACGATAGATATAAACATTAAATAATACACTTTATAGAGTACAGTTTTCTTTGTTTTAGTTCGAATTTTCGGTGTTTGTGCTGACCCCGTAGTCACGAGCAACTGTAAAGATGTAGACTATGTTAATAATCATGAAAACTTATGACAGTATTAGAATGAAGATGTTTTATCCCTTTAGAATAAGTCAACTGATTCTGCACTACTGATTCAAAAAAAAGGGTTTCTAAGGGACTACATATTCAAATGACTATTGCTTGGTGACCCTTTCAGAATTGGCTTGCCTACCGAATTCCTTTCATAGTTGGAATAGAAGATGTAACATTACCTATCCTATAGCCTACAAGTGTATAAAATGTCATCTAAATTATTTACGCTATTTTACATAGCAAGAGTATCAAACATCTATTCTCACAAATTTTCACATGTACAATATTTTCTGATAGAAAAATATCGGTGGTCTTTATGTATAAATAAACTTAAAATATCTAAATTTAAACTGAAAGTTAACCGCTCGTTTCCCGCCATGTTTACATTAAAGTTACTCGATATGTCAGTCCGTCTGTGTAGGTATTACTCGTAAACAAACATCCCGTATCCGACGGATTGACTGGAAGGGTTAAATGTTGGGTAAACGAGGTGGTATTCTGTTACGACTGTTTTGGGGGGAGTTTTGTTAAATTAGGGGTTTTTATATCAAAGATAGACTGGGTTATTTTACCTACAAATTTAGATAAATGTAAAGGTTTGAATTGTTTTTACTTGAGCCGTTAATACGGTTTTCATAATAAGTACTTTTTTCTAAGGAATAACTATAGTGAATTCTTTGGTTTTGCTTCTACTAATAAGTATCTAAGTATAATCCTATGTTCGGGAAAATATTTGGAACCAGTTAACAGATTTAGTAACTATTAAAGGCGGTTCAGATTGGAATATATTTAAATTAAATAACCTACACAGATATAAGTAACAACTAAGTATTTAGATCCTATAATTTAGTTGTGTTCTACAGCGGAAGTATGGGGTATTCTAGTAGGTACCCCTAGCCGAGTTTGTTCAGAAAAGTTTGTTTCCTTTGGCCTTACTAGGGCCTACTCAAACCCTAAACCACTCAACCTTGCGCACTTGACAAATGCTCCAAGGATGCCGTAATATTTGATAAAAAATGTCATCTTAAACATGTTGACTAATATAAAAAGACATCAAAGGAAGAGCCGCGCCTTTCAGCTTGTGAAATATTATTCAAATGACCAAGCCTACCAGCCGCCAGGTGAAGACTAACACCCAAATGTTGACTCAACACCAATCCTAGAAAAATAACATTAGAAAAAAAAGATGTAATTGAAAACCAGCTTATCCGAGTGCAAGCGGGAACAAACACACGCATATCGAATTCCCGCCGCGCCCGCCGCGCTGTCAAAGTGACGTTTGTTCTGTCGCCAAAATACATAATGCTCAGTCAAACTCAGTTTGTTTTCACATCGACGCATCAGACTTTCATACGACAAACAATATCCTATAGCCGACAAATACGAAATCTATCGTATCAAACAATTTTAAACACTATTCTCGAAGCTTTACAGTCGAAAGGTTTCAGACGAGGATTCTCTATGGAAGTAAAATATTTGCAGAATGTGTAATTCTATATTTTGGCCGCGAGATAGAAGGGTGAAAAGGTAAACAGTTGCAAGTTATTTTAGTGAATACGTCTTTGGAGTCTGTGGCGTGTTTAAAAAGTGGCGCCCGCCATTTCTTGCGACGCGCTTGATTGACAGTTGATTATGACTTTTTTTTCGTGTGCGGCAAAGGGTTACGGATTTAGTCGTGTCAGGAGAAAGGAACTGGCGCTTATTTTGGTTTCAGTTATTCTAAATATTTATGGCGCATTGAGGAATTTGAGCTGATGATAGCATGAAAAGTTTTAATTTCAATTAAAAATGCATCAATTCATCAGCGGATTGCAATGTTTTTGGATAGAGTGCTTCTGTTTATAATTGCCGTATGATTTGAATGAACAAAATTATAATTATATTAATTTAGGACATAAAATACTTACATTTCTATTTTAAGTTCGATCCGTCACGAACATAATTCTAACCATCCTATGGCATAGAAAACAAAGCTTTTAATTCTACATCAGCCGGTTGTTTTAAAATGGCTGGAAAAATAACGTGGAGTAATAACCCCGTCTAAGTCATGCTTATTGTTATGTAATTTAACTGTATAAATTTGTATGAAACTTTGAAAGGATTGACTCGCATTTAAAACTCAACACGCCTTTTCTGGTGAAACTTAGAAAGATTTTTCACTGCGGATCCTATCATTATCGCGACCAAAGACAAGATAGAGTCAGCAGGTACCTTACTTACACTAGGGATGACATTTTGTAAGAGTACCTACTCAGGTATGTTAGAGGATGTATGTTAATAAAAATAATAGATTATTGTAGAAATTTATTACACGTGTTATTAATATTTATTGCAAATAAGATCAGAAAAATATACTCCATAAATAAATTCACTCGACCAGGACTCAAACCTAGGTCTCCCACTTGACAGACGGGTAATCTGCCAACTGAGCTACCGGGCAGTCCCAGATTCAGGTACTGGTCAGGTGAAATTTATTCACATTTTTTTTCTAATCTTTAATAGGTAATAATTAAGCATTATTAAATTCAAAAAACTTTAAAATGAAACTTACCTAGTATAATCTCGCTTACAATACGTCTTCCCATCTCTCACGAAACAAGTACAGCTTTCGTCCAAGAACTGGCGACACTCCTGGCACTTCAGACAGGCTGCATGCCACTCCAGGTCTGGAGCCACCCTGAGGATGTACTGGTCATGGATCTGGCCACCACAGCCTACGCAGAGAGATAGGCGGAGCTTTTCTGTGGACAAAGGAGGTTGCTATTAGTACACACATACATAACTTCACGTCTGTATCCCTTATGAGGTAGGCAGAACAACAGAGGCTGTAAAAGCATCTGATGTCACGTTTGACAAATTTGGAGCTATTATTATGATGGAGAGAGACTAATGCAGATAAAACCTCAGTCCCTTAATTGAGTCTACAGTACCTATGCCCAGAAGAGAAGCAGCTGGCACATTCGACGTTTTCCTTTCGCTCTCAGTCCAGCATGGAAGAATGCAATTAGATAGATAAAAAACGTATTTGCCAAATATGAACACTTATTTAAAGTCTCTGTTATGTCCAATTAGGAGGCTTTAAACTCATCAGTTGCTGACAAAAACCGAACCCTCTAAGTTTGAGATACGAGAGACTTATTATTAGGGAGTACCTATAATGTCCAACATGGCCCAATAATTATAAAATTGGTAAAAACAGAAATGAAAACCATAAAATATAACAATCAGTACTTAAAAAGAGTTAGTGGACGATCCGCACGAATTCCACTGGCACGAGTCGTGCGGATTGTCGCCGTTTAAAAAAAACATTATTTTCTGTAGGCAATTCACAGGAATACAATTTGGTCACGTGAGATTCGTCCCATCAAAATTTTTGTAGTAGTCAACTCGCACGAATTGTATCAGACATTGTTTTTAATTCAATACAGTAAAGATTAATTACGCTAAAGCAGAAAAGTGTTAAGGGAATGGGAGAAGGGGAGTAAAGCAATTAGAAAAATAATTCTGAATATCGTTCTTCGAAAATTTAGTGCTACCGTAGGCAAAAAGGCTAGGTCCATCGCGTGCCGCAAAGATTTTCAGCTATTACCAACTTTTTGAAGTAGGAGTAGATATTAAACACTTTTTAAACAAAGGATTATAAATAAAAAGACAGGTGAAGCTTTTCAGTGGACGAAGGAGGTTTTGATAAAACATTTTTTGAGGAAGGACGTTGGTTGGACATTGGAAAATAAATAAATTCAAAAGTCATCTTCATGTTATATTACATGTTATTGAATAGTATTTAAAGGCTCTAAGGAACGACGGCAGGGTTGAAGCGAAGCGTACAAAGACTGAATTGATTTTTTTTTATTCCGAAACTTCGGAAGAAAATTAAACAAAAACTATTTAATTAATGATATTGTTTTGGGTGTCAGTCAAAAGAAGCATAAAATAAAACACATTTAAACGAGATCAAAATTAGATGTCTACACCGAATACTTTTTTTATTTTATATTTTTATGATCATTTCCGGTTGATAAACAAAAAAAAGTTTAAAAGTGTTATTAAAATAAAACCACATAGCTTTTGAATTTTTAATAGCCACTTAGACATAGCAGATAACCTACTCTACAGGCCATATCAATTTGGCCGGCGATGGACCAATTTAACCCTGTATTATAAAAGGCAAGTTTTTCGGGGTTATATTAGGAATTACTGGGAAAGACATCCTGACGTTAATATTTTTCCAATATTATTTACGTATTGAAGTCGTCGTGGCGCCGTGGTTAGTGTGTGTATCATACGATATCACAGGTTAAGCAACGTTCGGCGCGTTCGGTACTTGGATGGGTGACCGCCGACCAGTCATTTCTAACGGTGACTTCCGTGCTTCGGAGGGCACGTTAAGCAGTCGGTCCCGCATGCTGTATAATTGTATACAGTAGTCGTTAGGGTTTGTCAGAAGCCATCTAGGCGCCCTGAAAATTCTGGCATCCACCACCCAGCACTGTGCCAGCTTAGTGGATTATGGCCTATACCTCCTCGTCACCCAGGGGAGACTCATGCCCTGCAGTGGCTCATTACAAAGAGTTGTGATGATGATGATGATATACGTATTGCTCTTATTTTATTGTCATGAACCTACTTTTACTTTTAATATGTTTTTGTGTACATTTTTTATATACCTACTTACATAAAAAAATATCTAAAAAAATATGCTAAATAAGATCACCCGACCAGGATTTAGCATATTTTTTCAAGTTATTTTTGTTTTTCTCATAATTTGTGTTACTGTTTGGAAAGTAACCTTCATACCCACAGCTACAAAGATAACATTGGGTACCAATTCCACTAGTTACAAAAGGAATGTATATATTATTTGTTGTAAACAACAAATTAGCGGTATTAAAAAGTTCGTATGACTTGATGGTAGAGAAAGTTATTTCAATGCAATTAATTACTGAGTGTTTTAGCTTTAAAGTAGGATTTTGCAAGTGATATAGAATCTAATAAAGATGGTGGAAGTAGCTTGGTATTACGTACTTACAGCAGTAACATTTTACCTCAATACAAATGGTAGATATACCTAAGTAGGTAAGTACCTATAGTATTTCTAAAAAAGTATTCTATCCATTATGTGGATTATCATAACAGAAACTTTATGAAATAAGTATGTTAAACGACCAATATAAGCTATTTAGGTACTGTTTCAGCATATTAATTTGTAGATGTCGTTTGCAGATAGGTACTTGTATATTCAACTCAAAAAACTAGTTGCATTTCAATCTAGACTAAAAAAGTTTTTTGGTAACTTCACGCCTGTATCCCTAATGGGGTAGGCAGAACACCAGAGGCCACAAAACCACGTGATGTCACATTTGACAAACTTGGAGGCATTACTATGATGGAGAGAGACTATTAAAAAATACTACTAAAAAATTACAATCGAATCAAATCAAAAATGGAAGCTGAATCATAACAACCTTAGACTAAAAGGAAAAAAAACCAAAGAGAACATAATATTAAAAGAGTTATGAATAAAATATAACCGGCCGAAAATCGATAGCCGAAGGCGTGGTTAGAACGAAGCGCGCCCGTTTAAATAGCAGTCGACGCGGTATTGATATCCCTTTCTAAATGTACTTCTCTTTTCAACGTAGGGAGAAATTAAAAAGTTAATAGTCATAGATATTAACGTAAAGACTAAAAAGGGACGACTCATTTTGATTAATTGGTCTCGAGACTTTTGTTTTATGGGTGATATGTAAATGTGGTTTTTTGTAGAGTAATATTGTTTTAATGGAAGGAAATTTGTTAATTATAGAAAGTAATTAGGCGGCTTACTTTTAGTATTATTTTCTTTTTATAAGTTCTACTGATAAAGAAAATTTTATGTCTAACTAAGTAAATTTTTATAATGTAGAGTGCTTGCAGCGCGTTGATATCGAATTTATCCAAATATTTGATTGTTTTAAAACTTAAATTATTCATAGTTATAACTTGTTATGGCTATAGTTATAGTAAATCAGACGTGCAGGAATGACTTAGCATAGTCCTTCTGCCTATGGATAAGCTTTTTGTAAAACTCGACTAATCCTAGGTCCCGCTAGTTGGCCTCTTTAGGGGGTCTATGAGCAATACGCCAGTTTAGCGATCACCCTTCATATAAAATGTGCCACCAAATATAACCGAATGAGGAACAATGTGTCTCAGCAATATTTAATGAAGAGACAGTTCTTTCCTAAACCAGTGTGCTTGCATCTTCGACTTCATGTTCACTGATTAAAAAAACATACTTAACAAAAACCAAACGCAACCTTATGTTTTGTTTGTAAAATAATTATGTTTCAGTTTTTAACAAACATTTTAATATATGCAAAAAGAACAATAAAAAGACTCTTTTTGTTTTTAATTCAACCCATTCTTATCTCTTTAGCTATGACAGGTAATACAATTTTCTTTAAAAAAAAACATTTAGTCAGAGTCATAGACATTGAATTTCAAAATACGAACGCAAGTCAAAGATTAGATACCGTACAGAACCGACATGCACGTCTTCATTTTATCTCCTAATTGACATCTGCCTACAATTTTATAAATTGATAAAAAGCAGTATTCACAGCCTTATCTAAAGTATTGTGTATTTATAGTATTAATTCATTTAGAAAATGTTAATTGTATCTGTGATACGCATATCATGTAGTTACATCTGATTAACATATGCAACGGTTTGTGGATATGGCGAGCATATTCATAAAAGCTGTATTTTTATTATTGTTTTTTTTATTTTTACTACATATTGTTTTGCTTGGGAGTTGATTTTGATTTTTAATAGAAGACATTTATATGATATTCGGCTACAATTGGTTTAATATAAGGGCGCCTAAGATGCAAAAGACCTTAGAATAGGTGTAGAGGTATGTAAGTAAGGTTGCCTTTCATTCCAGATATTCACAATATTCGCTCACAAATGATAATTTTATGTTTCCTTGAGTTAATTCATCCGTTATCTTATTTCCATAACAGAACTTCTTAATGATCTTTAATTATGGCTTGATAAAGTAGTGTGAATGTTAGAAATATTTATTTATTCAATTCTAATTAATCGGGCCTTTTATGCTACTTAAACATTGGCTTTTTTAGCTCAATGATTCAACCAAGTCGCAACGGTCGTTGTCCAAAAAATAAATACGTTTTCAAATAAAATGTTAAAAAAAAGTTATATCTTATTTACGTTTTAATCTTGAATTTGACATTAAGGCACTTTGACACTTTTCAGATTTGTGTTTCTAATATGAGTAGACAAATTGTAGGCGTTATGATATGGCCAGACATAAGGTTCAAACGATTTTACCCGCTTAAAATTATGATTCCTTGATTCTTGCCTTCGAGTTGAGCAAAAAAGTTTTTAATGATTGTTTTAGAGATTTGCTAAAGCAAACTAATACTATGTACTGACGCTTTCGAAATGTAATCTTGGAGAAAAATGCTGGGTATAAACTGGACTTTGCACCTCAGGTAACAACGTGTCTATACTGACTGAGCTCAGTATCCCAATGAGACTCACCACTGGATGACTGCGAAGAAGTTTAAAATTCTTTGGTCACATTGCTAGAAAGGGAGGAAACAAATTTAGAGAAGTTATTGCGAACCGACAAATTAGATGGCAAGCGATCCAACACGTTGGTCGGATCAGATCCGAGTCACCCTGAACACTACAGTATTTCAAGCCATTTACCCCGCCGAAGACAGGACACAATGGCGAAAGATAATCCAAGACAAAACTGTTCTGAAAAGTCACGACCCTCAGCATTGAGGATACACAATCCTAGGTAGGAGGAAACCAAACAAAAAATTCTTCATCTTTTATTAAATGATAAAAGATTCCTTCGTATAGTTCATCAAAGCAAAGCCGCATGAAACAATCAGTGTTGCCATCACAATTAACTAACGGAATTGCAGTAAAAAGGCTGTAAACGCGAATAACCTTGAAACCTTGTTCACAATGCGAATTATTCCTCATTTTTATGATTTCTCTCGTTAAACCCTGTACTTGGGTCTTTAACCTACCATTTAATGTGCATTACAAAATGTATGCGTTGTTTTTTTATGTTATTAGGGTTCCTTGTAATTGTGAAGAATCGGCGTTTGTTTTTGATGATATCGAAAAGTGACTACTACAGAATAAGCGTACTTACTGTTGTTGAAATTGATGTCGAGAGGCTGCCTGCAAGAGGTGATGCGCTAATTAAAATTAACCCTGTATACAATATTGAATTTAATATCTAAGGTCTTCTAAATTCCGCTGGTAATTTCATAATGTGTCATTTAAAACTTTGTTACTAGCATTCTTAACTGTTTATGAGGATGCATTAAAGTCTTGTATCTTGTATTAAGATAGTATATTATAATTTTGGTAACTGAAACAAAATGATTTGAGGATTTCACCGGGGAAAGTCTGGAATGCAGCTATTTACTGTATTCATGTGTTAATAACAATAGACAGAAGATAAGGTGGGCTGGTCGTAGGATATGGCCTTTGTTTTCGAGATCTAGTGTATAAAATTATTGCTTATTCAATTTTTGAACAATTTCATTTTCCTTTACAAAATAAAAACGAAATTCGAAAAGGTTTTCTCTACGGAACCTTAACGTTGAATGCTTCACTGACTTATCATGATATCGTTAGTCTGCGACTCTGCGTCCAGTCTTTGTGCATTGCTCGGCAGCCGTGACGGACAAATTTTATGCAAAAATAATAAGCCTGATTATCGCCGTGTTCATGATCAAAAACAAAGAAAAAAAAACAAATTCTTATTTTGAATCTGTGACTAAGAATAATTAATATGACCGCAATTAATGAGTATGGCGTTTAAAAATGGAACACATATGAAACTGCATCTTGTTTTTTTTTTGTAAATGGAGAAATTAGTATTATACTAACAAATTCCAAGATATTGCAGTGAAACGATGGTAGACCAAATTCTGTTAAAACTAATATTAAAGATATGATATTCCGAACTAGAATTTAGATATAAATTAGGCTATAGTTTCTAAATTAAAATTTGAGTTTTAAATTTCAAATTGAAATTAAGAGAGATAGTAAAAAAGTAAAATTCGGCCAAATATTGGATAATAAGAGAAAACGCATCTAATTTGTTTTTAACCAACACTCAAAAAAAGAGGTTAAAGACACTAAGAAGAAATCCACTAAAAGAAAGAATTAACGGGTGTGATGCAGTTTCCTTTCTCTCGTAAAACTTAAAATTGTTTTATAATTTGTCATAAAAAAGATACATTTGAGAAAAGTTATTTCGTTCCACCAAAAATATTTTTAATCACAAGAAGAAGATATAAAATATCGCATTTATGCATAATGTTTTGAATACTAAAATAAATAAAGCAATTGTAATTACCTTCCCAAACTGAAACACCAATCGATCGATTTCGATGAAATTTATATATCTCTGTGACCAAATCTGAAGTATTCTCTAGCGTATGTTACAAGAATATCCAAAATGAACAATGATAAAAAACATACACACGAATTGACAACCTCCTCCTTTTGGAAGTCGGTTGAAAATTAAGGTGCACAGTTTGTTTTTACGCACTAACTTCTGGAACTTCAATTCCAATTATCTTGCTAATGTTATAAGCGGGTGAAACCGAAAAAAACGTCTAGTATTATTTCAAAACGTGTCTCCTATTATAATAATACATACGTACTAATACAACACATAGAAAACCTTCGACTCTACAAAGTAGTAAATATAAACTCTATCTTAGAGTATCATTGCTATTAAAATTGTATTAAGTAAGTAATAAAATTTTTACGACTCATTAATTTATTTATTAAAGCATAGATAACCTTTTTTCTCTTATTACTACTGACAGCATATTAAAGTAATACATTTTACCACACGCGGAGTTTTGTTGCACAAAAGCCGCCTTTTGTAAATAAGAGCTTAGAAACCCTGTATTAAGAAAGTTTTCGTAAGCGTTTGTAGCGACCTCTAGTGATGCTACATGGCAACACCGAATTACGATGTTTGACTCTAGATCGCGCTATCACAATTTTTATGGTAGTTAGGGTAAATACAAGTTCCCGAAAGCAATCATCGAGCTGTGGGCGCAGCTTTCCTTAATGTAATGGGCCCAATGCAGGGCATGAGTCTCTCCTCTGGGTGACGAGGAGGTTTAAGCCATAATCCACCGAGCTGGCCCAGTGCTGGGTGGTGGATGTCAGAATTTTCAGGGTGCCGATATATGGCTTCTGACAAACCCTAACGACTACTGTATACAAAAGTATACAGCACCCGGGACCGACAGCTTAACGTGCCCTCCGAAGCACGGAAGTCGCCGTGAGAAACGAACGGTCGACGGTCACCCATCCAAGTACCGACCGCGCCGAACGTTGCTTAACTTGTGATATCGTAGGTTACACACAGTAACCACGGCGCCACGACGACTTCTTGCCTTAATAAGTCTTTATTCATTTGATAGCCATATCACTCTTTTTATCTGCAAACTTATACCTTATAACCTAAAGCGGTGCTTACACCAACGAGTCACTCGCATTAGTCGCTTCTTACGATACCGTTATACAGGGGCTGTAAGGCAATTCTAAGACACTATGCGTATTTTGCCAGTAACAGTAAAAAATGCAATTCATGGAGATAAGCAGATTTGGCGGAATGACTATGTTTCATAATATTATGCAACGAAAACTAAGTGATTTCTTTAAGCATTTAAAAATCAAATACTTAGCAGAAATCTTTCGTCAAATTGCTCAAATTAAACCTACTTATATGTCGACAGTGTGTTACACTAAGTGCGTTAATTAGCTTACTTCCTAATTTAATTACACACTTACTTAAAATTATAAGTCTAGTAATAAACATGACAAACACTCGATAATGGACAGGAGCATGGAACTAAATTACGGAACACAAAGTAGTAAAAAGCGGCCTCTCTGTAGTATCTACTAATCGCCGTTGTAAAAAGTAATAATTAAAAAAAAGTACTTAATCCTTGAAATGACTGAGCGGTCATGTCACAAATTAAAAAAAAAATAGTTTCGATTGACACGATAGATGGCGCACTTTACAATATCAACTTTTTCATCAAATACCTTTGGTGAGAATAAAATAATATAATGCAACAATAAGTAATTGAGTTATAATTATTTCAATATTTTGCTACATTTACTTAATATTATATTTCAATAAAGTTACAGTTTCTCAGGGGCACTTGAAAGTTAAATATTTTGGAAATATTAATAATGTAACTATAACTTTATACTAGTCATAATACTGATAATAATATATATGAGACTCGCATAAATTAGTATTTTTACATTCAGTGTTAATTAACTTGGAATGTAGTTTTACTCAGCGATAAAATGTAGAGTCGTTCTTCCTTTCATATGATACAAAAAATATTATTATTATAGGTAGGTACCATATAGAATCTAGTTCAGCAAAGTAAAATATATAAACATGACGAAACATCCCTACAGAATCTTAAATAAATTAAGTCCACATACGTAAAATAAAGCAATAAAATTAAATACCGGTTGATAGGTCGGCTGTTTAAAAAAATATGCTTAATTAACGTAACCCGTGGGCGGTTGGTCGGAATTTTCTGCCGATTTGTAATTATCATCGAGTGTATCAAACAGTTTGAATTTAGAATTCATGGCTATTATATGACTTTGATTGGCCATTTACAAAAAGTTTCGACTGATTTATAGTTCATCGTTGTGGCCAGTGATATATAAACTCAATACCTATAGTAAACGAAATCTTAATAGTTAGTAAGTATGTTGTTTTAATATCAGGAACTACCAGTTTGGGAGATCAATATTTATTTTGGATGCATATATTTTTGGGTGGCTTTTTAATGTAAAACTTATGAATTTTTATTATATTGCACTAAAAATGATAAGAATGAAATTCAATTTTTACAAAGAATTTGTCCTGTTGTATATTTTAATACATGTAACTTGAGCAATACTTACATTTTTGTTTTTTTTTTACTTGCGGGGACCACAGTCTGACATTACAACTAAGTACGCTCCAAAATAAACGACCAAAAGGCCGGGAAAATGCAATAGGTATAATCTGGTATAATTAAGAATATTCACGACAATATTAAATTTTAATTACTTAAGCTTATGTTCTAGTTTTGTGTTTTGTTTTATATGGGCAGTGAAGTTTAGTTTAAATCCTGTACCTATATTTTAATTTCCTTTCCTTATGCCTACCAGACTTATCCACACAAAATTTGCGGTTGTAACTTAAATATTACTTAGTAAAAACTCTACACTGGCAAAAAGTTACCCCAAAATAGGAGTTTAATTGCCATAACCAACAATAAAAAAAAACCTGACTATTTAATTTTTCCTAACATACCAAGGTACCAAGGCATCCCGCCTACTTTTTTTTATACCTATGGTACGGTATGGCAAAGGAGCTTCTACCATACCGACAGTGTGGGGCAAAGTACGCGAGTTAGAATTTATTGTGTCAATAATGTGGCCCGCCGCCAATGACTTCAGGGTTGCTAGAAAGGATAAATTATATAATTTTTATTAACATCGTTTTTTTTTTTTGTCGATGAATAAAATAGACTGTGTATCAGTTGTGATGTAGAAATAATGAAATGAAACAGTCTATCAATGTATTTAATGTAGAAATAATGGAACTAGTGTTGGAATATTATTTTATGACGGCAACATTGTAAGACGCGTTAGCCCCTTTCTTGAGTCGTGTTTCACGGTCAACCTGAACGTCACTTACCATCAGGTGAATTAATGTCAAATGTCAGCTTTGTCACTGATAAAATAAAACTTAAAAATCGGTAGAAACACAATTACCAATTAAAATAATGACTCAGAATTTTAATGAAACAGAGAATTATAACCTATATACTTATATAATCCATCATGCAATTGTACTGTATCTTTAATTAATTTGACATCTACATCTATTTTATGCCTTTTCATATAACTTACTCTAATTTGAAATATGCAATGTAATTTCTATGACATAATTAATGTTTGCACGCTGACTCTCAGCAGAAGTTGTGAATCTATATACCATGTAAACATCACTTGTACCAATTTCTTGCAAATGAATTTGATTTGATTACTTAAATCTGTTCTGAATCAAATTTTCTTTTTGTGTCTTAAGAAACTACAAGACATATATTTTTATTTCCCTTATATTTCTGTAAACCCGCGGGAAACAACTAGTTTATAATAAGTACCTAAAAAAAACAAATTAATTTTATTCATAACTGACAACCCTATCCCCGATCGAAGTCGGCATCGACAAAAGAGCCCGCGACACGACTTGCTTATCTGTAACTGGCGGGTAGCGCGGCCTCGCGGTCGGGTATAAAGAGGTGCTCTATGTTAGCCGAGCGATTTATTGGAAACACTAAATTCGCGTAAGGCTTCATTTTCGCACTATATTAAGAACAAAGGCTGTTTTTTTAATGTTATAGTGTTTATATTATACATTTTAACATTATTGACAAATGTAGAGTTAACTTTTTTCTCGTGAGGTCATATCTCCGCTGGCCAGCAGTGCGATCACAGAACTTTATCGAATCGTTTATTAACGAATGTTTACGAATGCTCGTATAGTATGGAGTCGGTTGCAAGTTTTGAGTAACATTGTAATTTTTTATTTTACAGATATTTATGAGTACAACATGTTTACAAACATTCAAAATTAACAAGGCACACATTTATTTAAGCTGGCCTTGCGGCAATGGATAGATTTCAATTTTTTCTTAAAAACCGTCTCCATACTATACGAACATTCGTTAACAAACGATTCGATTAAGTTCTGTGCTCGCACTGCTGGACAGCTTTCTTAAAAATAAAAACTAGCTGGGGTCAATCTGGATACTTCTGCCGATTAGTTTTCATAAAACAAGCTAGTTAAATCTTCCCAAGGCTACATAGTAGGGATTTTAGTTTGGATATTGCTTTATTAAGCAGGTTATTGTTAAGTAAAGAGGATTTAATGAGAATAAAAATGACATTAAATATTATGGAGCAGGTCCGTAACTATAAAGCACGTAAATGTAAATTGTGAAATCGCATGATTGACTTATTTAAAAAATGAGGTAGCCATGAAATCATGAAAAATAATCTTTTGGCAGATTAAAACAAATTGAAGAATGAGACACAAAACGTATTTGTTGTGTTGATATTATGTATAAATATTTAAAACAGGAAAATTTATGAGTGAACTACTTTTAAAAGCTTTATTTTATTTTGAGATAGATGCAAAGAATGATACACAAATAAAGTATAAAATATTTTGCCAGCATACCAAATTGACAAATTATAACTCTTAAATGCTCACAGCAGTATTGCCACAATAAAATTATGACTCGACCAGTAACCAACAAATTAACAGAAAATACTCACTCCTTTTACAAACAAACACAAGACATTGAAACGCAACCTCTAAAAACTGTACAAATATGAACGAACATCTCAACACAACCCACAAGGGTTATAATCCCTTAAACCACTCATGCAATTTTAATATGAAAGCTTCAGAGAATTATCAAAAGTTATACACGAATTTGACCTGTACGGTAAGTACTGTTGGCTTTTTATGTATATTTGTTAAGGATCTGGGGTTTTTAAAATTAGCGAGTCCTACCGCGGCGAGGCAAAAGGGATGGTAGGGTAATAGTTAAGTTAAATATGAAGGTACAAATATGGGGTTTAGTGGACGAAAATAGCTTATTGTTGTGCCTAAGTCCGTCTGTTTGTTGAAGATTAACAGGTCAGCGATGCTGTGGCGCCGGTGACTAAGTAATTGCTTGTTACATGTAGCTGTCAATACAGCTTCACATGTACCTTGGGTAAGTTTGGGACACTATAGGCCCGTTTTATAAAACTTTTCTTTAATCATTAATTAAGCATAAATCTACCGCAAGAAGGGTGATCACCAGCAGACGAACCCTGAAGGGTCCTATCACCAAGCGCATGTAGCTGAGATTAGTTGCTTTCTACGAAACACTTCCAGGGGCTGTCGGTGTACTTTAAGCCCTATCACCATAGGTCTTACGGTGGTTTTTACCAAAGTTTGGCGATGCAAGTATGCGGAAAAGCCTACATAGAGCTGTTAAACCCTACTGCCACCAACAAAATACGTAGGTACCTACTAATTCTAATCATTTTAAAAGCTAGTAGATTCAAATGATCTACGTATCACAAGGAAATATGAGTTATCGAAATATGTTATCGCTTCATCGTAATACCTCTGACCATAGACTTATAATGCTACTGTATTGTGGGGCCAGGAAGATAGAGAGCGTTCAACTGTTTCCCTGAAATATTGACTCCTAATTACCCGTTTATTTTCCTACTAACTAATTTCTTTATCAGGAAAAGGTAAATAAATAAATTCGTAAGTTTTCACGATTCGTTTTATTTAGACGTTTATAACCCGTTTTAAGCTAACATTGTAACTTAACGTTTCACTCTGTGACTGGTTGTTCGTGAACAACATATCATAGGTATATTCTTTTCATAATTTAAGCGCCCCAGCCCGCTCGTTCCGCGGCCTACATCATTAGATCTTAGATAAAATACCTGGACCATAATTTGACAACTAAATTCTCATATCTAGCGCCATCTTGGACACACGCTGTCAAAGTGACAGGTGATCGTATCGAATTACGCGGCAAAATACTAATAATGATTAGTCATCAGTATGACGATGAATCCATCGAAAAAATTAGATAATACGTGCTTTTTTTACGGATTTAAAGTTTCACACAGTGCCGCAAACTTAGCCGAGTTTGTGATTTGGAACAAAAACATACTTAGATATTAGTACAAACCTTTTTTTTATAAACATATAAAAAGCAAAAAAATCACCTAGACTCTTGACTAATACCTACACCAAGGTTCGAAGGTCCTGCATCATCACAACTTTTTGTAATGAGAGTAATTGTAATGGTGGAACGAAGCTAAAACCTCCCAGACTCCCGGATTTAACAAGTCAGCTATTCGCCCTCTACGCCACAGCGACTAAATTGTATCATATCAAAAGGCATAAGTAAGTAAACCTTAGTAAGTAACCTTAGCTAAAGAACCTTGTAAAAAGGTTTTCTATCCTATCTGGCAATCAAACCCAGGGTCATCGTATCTTTATTGTTGAAGGACGACATTTAAAAAAAATATCAATAAACTAGTTTAAGAATCAAAGCAATATGAAATGAAATAAAATATTTCTTTCAGTACAAACACATTTTTTTTCACAATGATCTTAAGCTTAATTATATGATGCTATACAATGCAAATTGTTTAGCAGTAACTCTGGACTCCACCCTAGGATTCCCTGTGATGTGGAGAACAGTGTCTGCCCATATTAGTTCATTTTTCTTGTTAAAAAAATAGCCATACAATGAGTTTCATAATATGCGATTGTCTGTATCTATAATGTGTGTGTGTGTGTATGTGTGTGTGGTTAGTAATTAATATAATTTTCAAATTTAGCCTCTTTTAATTTTATTATTATTATAGTAATAAAACTAAAATAAATAATGGTTTAAATCCAGATTTCAGAAGCATGAATTAGGTATTAAAACTTCAAAAGGAACCAAAGAGGTACCTAGCTTAGTCGCATGGCTTCTGCTATGCCAAAAACATTTATAGAAAAAATCTTTTTTTTAATAGTCACATTCAAATTCACAATGAAATGGATGATACGTAAGTTCTAAGTTCTCACAATCTCTTTCCGTCAGAAAAGGTGGTAAGCTCATATAAAAGAACAAATGACTTTAGTTGATTACTGTAGGTACATCTTAATAATCCCAACTGGTAACAAATTATGAAACAGTTATTTGCAAAAATTGCGACTTATATTTCACAAATGGTCCAAAATAATTTTATTAGCCCTAAATACGACAAATGCAGTAAAATCCTCAAAAAGTTTGAATAACCACGTTCATTATACACATTGTTTTATGACGGCCATAATCCTTTGCCGCTGCTGGTCAGGTCATATAATAAAAAAAAAACAAAAGATATTACAAGGCATGGCTACCGGCGGTTTTATTATTGGTCAACAAAAATTAAATCCTTTTAGAATAACTGTCACAATTTTTTTCTTCTTGAAGTAGGGGTTATGTTGCCTTGTATACACGAGATCTTGGGTTCGAATTCTGTTATACATTGATATTAGGGAGATGCATATGGATATTTAGTTTTACCTAAGTCATAGATG
The DNA here is from genome assembly GCA_944452665.1 of Stenoptilia bipunctidactyla. Lineage (NCBI taxonomy): Eukaryota > Metazoa > Arthropoda > Insecta > Lepidoptera > Pterophoridae > Stenoptilia > Stenoptilia bipunctidactyla. The sequence goes on along the minus strand of OX101748.1, from coordinate 8,757,524 downwards.
TTTTTATGTTAATTTTAGTTTTTTTTTAGCAACACTGGTGATTTTCATAGCGGCAAGGATGTTTAACATAAAGTGAATGGATATTCTTTTGTCTGAAATAATATTAAGTACTTTTATTTAATTCCATATTTAAATCGGGTCAAAACGTGGACTTTATATAAATAAAAAAAAATAAAAAATAAAATAAAATCCCCAGACAATCACACCAACTACATGGCCCCAAAGTAAGCATAGCTTGTGTTATGGGATACCATATAGCGAACTAGGGGGGAACCTAGAATATAAATACATAAATAGATAAACACCCAGACACGGAACTTTTTTTTTTTTCTGGTTCACTGCGGGGATCGAACCCGCAACCACTGGCGTCTGAGGCAGATAGGTTTACCTCAACGCCAAAGTGGTCTTCGATAATATACAAGTTGAAATCTAATAAAAACGTATTTAAACAAAAATATTCATCTTATTTTTATTGATTTAACTAACGAAGAATTTGAACTAATTTTCACAACCAAAAACTTAGATATTCGATTTCAAAATCCATATTTGTCATTCGTGAGAAAGTTTACCAGCACGTATGTCTGTCTGTACGTTCGTGTGAAGGAATTTGTACCAATCAAACAGGCGGGCAAACACACAAATATTATTATATCGCACAGAAAAATAGGGTTTATTTAAAACACGTAGGTACATCTATTTGCTGAATATCGAATCCCTCTCCGTGACTATTAATAAAGACATTGATAGATGTCAATATTCTGACAGCTGTCACCTTTATTAATTTCGACATTTGGTAAAATAAAATTGGTGGAATTATTGCTTTGCGTTAAAGCTTGAATCCATTGTTTATCATAATTATTAAAGGTGCTTTTAATTCTACATGCTCAGTTTATAGTTCATACATACATACATAACTTCACGCCTTAGGTATGGGGTAGGCAGAACACCAGAGGCTTTTGAGGTATGCATAAACCACCTGATGTCACGTTTGACACGTTTGGAGGAATCATAAAGATGGAGAGAGACTTTTGTAGTGACAGGGGGTCAGCCTATCGCCTACAAAAACGCCAATAAATCCTCTGTCCCTAAACTGACTTTTACAGTATGCCCGGGAAGAGAAGCAGCTGGAACATTCTATGTTTTTCTTTCGCTCCCAGTCCAGCATGGGAGGCATAGTTCAGTTTTTAAATTCATTGGCACTGGGTATTACGAAAACCGCAAAGCGAGAAATGGACTACTTAACTGCTTTAAGCAATGAAATATTACAATTTCAGTGCTTTAAGCAATCATGTAGTACTATGACAGTGTTCATTTAATATCTTCATAATTAATGTTAAAATCAGATATAGTATGTCTACCCAATAATAGAAAACTCTATACAGGGTGTCCCGCTTACCCTATATAATACCTTCTCGGAGGTATTCTATTACCCATAAGGATTACAGAAAAAATATAAAAAAAGAGAAATTCGAATTTTATTTTTCAATTTTTGTATGTCAGCAATAAATTTCGACATTTTCTTTCATAAAATATTGAAAAATAAATTTTGAATTTTTCTTTTTTTATATTTTTTCTGTTATCCTTATGGGTAATAGAATATGAAGACCATATCTGCGATATGGTAAGTAACAGTTTAATTATGCTAGTTTAGGTTTTTTTATTGGTGACTAAACCCGTTTTTAACCTCAATCTCATCCGATGGTAAGTGAACATGAGGTCGAAGTTCAAAGCACACGCTAAGGAAAAATCTGGCTCTTCATACACATCATCGCCGGAGCGGTAAACATGTGGCGGCTGATTTTATATGAAGGGTGGTCGCTAGCCAGTCGGACCCTGACGGGATCCTACCACAAACGGAGTCACTCGTTTTAGTCGCCTTTTAGTACCCGCTTATTACCCCGCAGGGACGTTAGGGCAATTCTAAGGCGACCTTACACTGAAAAAATGAGGAACTAGCAAAGTACCTTTTTGGCTTTGTTAAAAGGATCTTGTTAATTTTTAATCAAGACTCGTGGAAAATGTTGGAAGTAAACTTGGTAAATAATATATACGTAAACATGGCTAAATTCACTTGTTTATTAACACCATACTGCTCATTAAATACAAATAACTCAATCTATAAATTTTACAGTTTACAAAATTGTTTAAATTTTAATAAGTTTAGTCAATAAGCTTTAATAGAGTAATTCGTGTAATATTAACCGTTACCACTCACGGTTAACCTTAAATAACCAGTACTTTACTACTAACAACCACTTAGCTTTGCTAATACAAAAGAACACTCATTAGTATTTAACCGAGTATACTTATTTATTGGTAGCAGGGTGGAGTTAGCTATTTTGTTTGCTATTAAGTTAGTTATTTTTAACAGAGTACTTGTTTAAATATTCATAAGTAAATATTGCGGCTGCCGGTGGAGCCGCCGATGCGCAGATATCCCCTCCACGTTTTGGTCAGCGCTAGAGAGAGTTATGCGCGTGCCGCAAACTAACCGTCTTTCGTTCGAACGTTTAATAATTTAATTAAGTGAGTGCGACGACGCATAAAGGAGTGTGTTACCTGTAAAACGTAGTTGATTGATTATATGCTATTGCTTTGTGCCTGAACCTACTGTTTATTCCTAAAGACGCTGCCGCCGCGCCGGCGGCCCCGACTGCATCGTATTTTTTATAGTCAGGTGATTTAATGTAAATGGATGAAGAAGTACAAAATCTGCTGAAAGCCTGGAGTCTGGAAGAATATATAGAAGTGTTCAAAGGTAAGTTCGTTTATGTATTTAATTTTTATCTTATACATTTTATTAGACAGCGACCGTACAATCGCACACCAGTGACCAGTGAACGCGTGATCTTGAGCCAAGGTAGCGCCGACGTAGAGGGTTTCAATACCTACTATGTGAGACTAGCTTATAGTGATTTATTGCCACTGCTATGCCGTTGTGTCTTTAATTTACAGCTGACTAGCGGCTTTGCGCGGTTTGACCCGCGTAGCTCTTGATCCCGAGGGAGTTTCTTAGCAAAATATGTTACTTCTAGTTAATGTAGCCATCTAATGGTGAAAGAATCTTTGAATCGTTCTAGTAGTTTTACAAACATACAAAAATACAAATCTTTCCTCTTTATAATATTAGTAAAGACTTCAAAAAAGAGGAGGAAAGCAGGTTTTATTAATATACATTTGAACTGTACATTGCCCAAAAACGTAGGACAGTTGTTAGAAACAAAACATATATGTATGTATGTAGTAGGTACATCTATACTAATATAATAAAGCGGAAAAGTTTTTTTGTTTGTTTGTTTGTTTGAACGGGCTAATCTCTGGAACTACCAGTCCGACTTGAAAAATTCTTTGTGCTAGGTTTGTAAGGTTATAGGCTATATTTTGTCCCGAAATTCCCACGGGAACGGGAGTTATGCAAGTGGAACTGCAGGGACCGGCTAGTATTAATATTTGCATGATAAATTCCTACAACACTCCTTTGACCAGAACTTTTAACCCAACCATGTTTGTTTGGTGATAGTGGTGGTGGATATAAATAAAAATTAATAATAATAATAATCTATTGTACCAAAGTAATATAACATATACAACAATTTACAAGTTCGATGTTACTAAAAGTTGTGTCAAGTTATATTATCTGCTGCCGAACCAGGTTTGATGCCTGTATGTCGGCAGACAGTGCCTCGTTAGAAAAATTATTATAAATTAGGTAGAATGAGTAGAAATTATAATTTATTTATTTCTGTTTTTCAGGATTTACCGCTACTTTTAAATAGTAGCCTTGAAGGAAGAGGTTTATTAAATTTAGATAAACATATTCCGTTGGATAATACGGCAATAATAAGATTGGTAAGGCACATCGGAACCTACATTTTGAGCAATCATCCGTCAAATGCAATAAGGAGTACCATTTATGTAAATTGGGTAAACGAAATTATTAGAGTATTCGAACAGGAAAAGGCATCGGTGTACTTCCATAGCAAGATTGTGGAATCTGCACGAGGTTTAATCACCAGGTTGGCTGGAAAGTTGCCTGATGAAATCCTGTGTGCCTACTGTGCCTATGCTGCTGTACTGTACTAATGCTGACTGTGCCTACTTTGTAATTTGGGTTTAGTATTGTAAACTTTGAGACTGTTATTTTGTGATTTTATACCGTATCTCTAATTCAGATATATGACAATAAATAGTAAGTGAACAATAACAGTATTTTTTTGTTTTTTTTTTTTCTGTTAAGTACACAACATTTAAATTAAATGTTTGATACCGATTGAAAGTACAAAGAAAATCGATTGCATCTACATAGCAAATCGATTCCAGATACCAAGTAGGTTTACCGGCCTCACTTGCCTTCTATGAACGAGGTTTCAGGTTCAAGTCCTGGCGAGGGTGGATATAAGTGGTTTGGCTGTGGCTACAGAGTTAAATGACTCGCATTGCAGAGAAAGTCTGTTGTGGCTACCTAGCAAAACGATTGCAGATACCAAGTAGGTTGGCTGTGGCTACAGAGTTAAATGACTCGCATTGCAGAGAAAATCTGTTGTGGCTACCTAGCAAAACGATTGCAGATACCAAGTAGGTTGGCTGTGGCTACAGAGTTAAATGACTCGCATTGCAGAGAAAGTCTGTTGTGGTTACCTAGCAAAACGATTGCAGATACCAAGTAGGTTGGCTGTGGCTACAGAGTTAAATGACTCGCATTGCAGAGAAAGTCTGTTGTGGCTACCTAGCAAAACGGTTACAGATACCAAGTAGGTTGGCTATAACTATCCAAGAAAGTTTGTTAATATAAACAGTAAATTTGGCTACGTTTGCAAACATTTTGTTTGTAATAATAATCAAGCTTACTTTGTTATTTCTAAGCAAACAATTTTAACCGATTTACTTGGTTGATTCTGATCAAGTAAGAATAGCAAACTTGACTTATTTATTTTTAGCAACAAACTTTGCAGGTTGTATATTAACAAACACGCTTAGTTAAAATCAACCGAAACTTAGTTATTTTTACATGCGAAATTTTTTCAGTGTACGCGGATAAAAATATGTGTCATTTTACTTTTTTGCAGGGTTATTACCGAGTGGCCGTTGATAAGACATTTGTTTCACACGCCACCCCACAGAATATGGAGATAAAATCACAGACTACTCGCAATAACAGAGGTCAGTGAGCGAAAATGTAAAGTGTTCAAAAATGGAACGGTAGTAGACTCATTCAATAAAACAGTATCTCATGACTACGGTGTCTTTAAAGACACCGACTGAAACGTCAAGTTTAAATGTCAATACAAGATAAAATCAGGTTAAAATATCTTCTATTAATTTAACGAACCATGCAATACCACTAATATGAAATTACAAAATGGTTCAGCTTTTTTTATTGAGCCTTCAGTTGTTCGCCAGATTTTTTATTGTACCTATAAAACAAAATAATGAAAAAAAAATATCTACATTCGAAAAGGGATGTATCTATTGGATACTTTATTTAGGTATATAATTGTACCACAATCTGGCTAATTATAAAATTGAATTTGCTAAGTTGCGGACCATTATTATGAAGAGCCATTACCAATCCTCATTAACCGACTTCAAAAAAAGGAGGTTATTTTTCGTTCTCAACTGAACTCATCAATTGAGGTCAAACTGGAGGTTAGTAAACAAAAAGAAAAAAAATTGAAATTCTAATTTGAATTTTTACCCAAAACATTAAAAAAGCTATTTTCATTTTGAATTTTCGTAAAAAGATTTAATAGAAGCTTAAAATATTTATTTTGAAAGTAAATGAATTGATTAACTCACACTGCTGAACCGATTTTAAAAATTATTTCACCTATCACAAGCTACAGTATCCAGAAATAGCTTGGTTATATTTCATCCAGAAATTACCATAGGATCAGGAGCTATGCAAGTTAAAGCGGGCGAACTACTTGCATCAAAACAAGTAAGTAATTTAAAAAAAAAAACCAAAACCTAAAAAAAACCGTCTCGTCAGCCTACGCCACTATAAATCATTCCACATTCACACAGCCAATAACTTAACACCATGGTCGACGCACCAGTAGTGTCCTTAAATAAAGATGTTAAGGGGAAGACTATGTTAACTTTCTAGAGTTCCGCATAATATTGTTTTTTTAAAGGCTAGTTGTACCTATACTGGGATGTTCTTTAGTGCTGTCTGTTGTGTGGTCTTCAGAGCACGGGTGACGGTAACATGGTAGGTACTGGGTCTCTCTCTACATAACTGTTTTTGCCTTTAATTAAAAACTTATAGCATATTAGTGTCGTTTTTACGCACATAGATGAGTGTGAAATATGGGATATACAGGGAGTACTCTGTACTCGATTCTGATCATAATTATGTAATAAATTTAGGTACTTAATTTTTCACTAGAATTCCCTATAAATAAATACTACTAAGTATGTTACTATTTACTTTACATACAACTGAGTCGATCGCGGCACGTGACCTGGCACGCGTATCGCTGCCAACGCTAGTGTAACCATGTATTGCGTAACCAATTCTTTAACTTTCGGTTAAGTTTATTCAGTACATAATTAATATTTATTTTATTTTTTCTCTTCATGTGAGGTACCTACCTAGTATAATCCACGCTTTCCTAGGAGTCGGCCCATCTTATGTTACAAATATTACAATTACAAATACATTTATTATAAAATGAATTACGCTCAAATTCATTTTATTATATTAAAACAAAACAAAAAAGTCAAGCGAGTAATAAAACGGTCCCACTTTTCTTCCTACACCTCACGAAACCCAAAAAAGAAAAAAAAATGTTTCTTTTTTCAAAAAATACCGGATATCAACGGCGCGACACTTCATCGGCGACAATTTTCATGGCGCCTGTTTTGAAACAAGCCCTTTGTTTCAAAAGTACCCTTAAATTAATTACTGTAAGGTTTAAAATTCTTGCTGATAAGATCGAAATCTTTTAGTTCTGATTCGGATTTGCCTTTTGTTTCAAAAGTATCCTTAAATTAATTAGTGTAAGGTTTAAATTCTTATTGATTAGATCGATGTAGTTTTAAGTAGGTTGCTTATTCTTTGATTGACAGTTATATGGTCGTCTTGTTTTATTGTTAGAATAATGTGTCTAGAACGAGAAAAAAAATTGATGTTCATAGAAAAACTGCACAGTTTGAGCACATGTGTTTGGGCAGTTTTTTTTAAATATACGTAGGTACTTAATCTAGTTTGACCTCTGTCACATGGCGTAATGTTTGTGGTGATGGAAGAGAACCGGATAGTGGAAGTAAAGATACGGGGCCGCGGAATTCAACTTTATATTATTGTTTATTTATTTAAGTGCGCACTTTATTGTTTCTTATTGTTTAGTAAATGTTAAAGAATATTATTATAATAAACTCTTCTAGGTATAACCTTATGTTACAGAATCAGTGGCTTTAAGTATGGGAAGAGTGAGAAAGTGAAAAATAGATATAGTGAGTAGTTGCCTAAGGTCTATTATTATTAAAGTAGGTCTTTATTACATAAAGTTATGTAACTTTTATGTATCGACATTTTTTTAAAAGCTAATTTTAAGGCTTCCATATAAATTCTATTCATAAATTAAGCCATCCTCCATTTCTGCTTTTCTTGACCTTGCTGCAAAAATGAGAAAAATATTGTGTGAAATTATGTGTGACTTTAAAAAACATCGCTCTCATCACAAAAAAACATATTCTTAAATAGAATTTCAAAACGATGCTATCCATAAAAAAAAACCGTAAATATTTTGATGAGACATCTCACTTTTCTACTCTATTGTTCTCTACCACCTACCTGACATAAAAAAAACTATTGTTGACGAATTGGCGTGCAAAAACCGTATAGTTATGAAGTTGTCAAATTTATTTGACAGCTGTCAGAAAAGAGGCGTTTTGTGTCTGTGGGCTGACCGGACGATTTGTAAAATATTTATCTGACTTTGCCGTGTCATCGTGTTGGAGTTAAATAGTATTTTAAATAGCGCATTTAAGAGGACTTTAAATTGTAGCTAAAATAACCCTATAAGATTTTCTATATATTTGAGATGCGGTAATAGGGTGAAATTTTACAAATACCTAGGTAGAGCAAAGACCGGAATAAATATAGCTTACGTAGGGTATATTTTTATCCTGATATTTCTAAAGGTTCTTTTAGCCGTGTTAATAATGTACTATGTATTCCAGTTTTCTCACAATTTAATTCCTATATAGTTTTCTTTCAAACATCTGCAGAAACTTTTTTTTATTGCAAAGAGTGGTTAATACACTTATTGTTAAGTAAAATCTACAAGTTAGCACACTAAGTCACATCAATGTATCACATTGCCAGGTTAGTCTAAAGTGGTACCTGTTGCAAAGTCTATTCGTTGTAGCGCTGACTTAGGTAAAAGCAGACTTACCCCAATTTATCTCTATATCACAATATTTTTAGTAAAGGTATATACCTACCTGCCTAAATAGTGCGTGTAAAATAGTATATGTTTATACTTATTTTAAAAAGTGAGCCATGATACAGATTCCAGAATGTTTATTTAATTTTCCTATATATATTATTACTATAATATTCCTTAATATTAAACAACGAACCACCTAGATACCTTTAGATAGCTACATTAATTAATTCGAGATCATGAACTTTGCTGAAACTAAAAGACTAGTAGTACTGTCTACTCAACAATGTTGCACAAAAAGCTCGCAAATGTAGAGTTTCATTGTAGGCACAAAAAAAATTGCATCCTTTTGCATTTTGACAGATTCATCTAAATCTAAAAGTGACATCTAAAAGTGACATCTTCTAATCAATTAAGACAATATTTTCAGCACTTTATTATTAAATAGATGTAGGTTGCCCTAATTTTGTCATAAAGAAGCTTGAGTCATTGACATACCGATACTCATCGAAAACAACAGGAGACTAATAATTTTAGAACGCATCCATACAAAAATGACATTGAGTCATCCTTAACAAAGTAATACGAAGAAAAAAAACAGGTTTACTCGTACACCTTCTATGTTGACAAAAAAAATCTTAATCTCGGACTTCCCTTATCAACTCTGTCCTCCATAAAAGACCTATAACAAAAACGAAAAAAAGAAATACACGAAAAAATTCTACGTTATCTGGGCTCGGCGCCAGTGGCAGCCAAGGCGGGAGATTTTTTTCTTTACTTTTTTTTTGAGGCAAAATCCCTTCGTGTTCGGCCAGTAATTGACAGAATTTACGCTTCTGATAAGAAAGGAGGTTGTATATTATTATAACCGGTTTATTTTCAATTTTATAGGGATTAAAAAGATTTGCTTTCGTTTTCTAACTTTGTGTAAGGATCGACATCGTGTTTTGTTTGATTTTTAATTTTTTTTTCTTTGTGGTCGCGACAGACGCAAATGGAAGTTTTTAAAAATATGGTATTGGCACGTTCTCACTTTGAATAAAGTTACACTTAGGAATAACTAATGTTCTCGTTTATATAAGCTGCATTTTATAAATTTCGATCTAAAATAAAACATGTAGATGCTATGCTGATTTTTATCGCAAGTAGATACCGATCTTATGATGTAGGTATAAAGTGCCAAAATTCCTTCTTGCTTTCTCAAAATTTTAAAGTTTCTTAGTTTCACAACAGATTTTCATTATTTTGGGTTTTAGTTGTGTTTTTGTAAGTTTCAGTTCATAACAGACTCAAATAAGCTTAAAACCTTAACTTTATGTTACTACGATCATTGACTCATTGTCAAATATAGGTAAGGTGGATTTTTATCTTTTAGAAGATACACGATGTATCTCTTCTTTTACTTTCAGATCACAACAACGTTTGGGGTATGTATAAAACACGGCCTTTTAAAATGTATATTTCGTAATTACCTTTATATTTCACACAAAATTATTTAAAGCACAACATAATGCAAATTAACACCGATTTTAATTTTTAATCTCTGAATATCTACACTGCTCAATTTGCATAAAAAACCTTTAGAACCTCGGTTCCATATTCAAATAAAAAAATACATTATTTTGACATGCCGTCACCTCAGTCGGCGTTAAAGAGGCATAAAATGACTAAATCCTTAATTTCCCTATATTTTATTTAATGTTCCAGTCACACCGGTTTTCTTGAAAAAAAAACCGTTGTTTTCGGCGCCTCTGGCTTAGCTTTACGGAAGTTCAAAGTTAGATGATCAGATAAGACGGCGAGATGAAAGCGTCGGTGGATAAAATACGAGCATTAAAAGCTTTGGAATACGGTACGAAAAAACCGTCACTGATAGTTCTTTTTTTAAATTCAAATTGTACTTGACGAAGGTATGGATTTGGTGCGTATCGCGGTCGTGCGTTGATACCTACAAGTTTGATATTTTAGTCAAATAATACTGTAATAATATTTTATCATATCTTATTAATAGCTTAAGGGTGACTGTTCGTTGATGCGGAGCGGAGAAACGGAGAAATATAACTAAGAGAATAGGAACTCCACTCAGCAGCTTTCTCCGTTTCTTCGCTCCTTAGTCTCGCTCCATATCAATAGACAGGCCCCCTAAGAGTAGGCAGATGTTTAAATAAATAAAATCCCCAGACAATCACACCAACTACATGACACCAAAGTAATCACAGCTTGTGTTACGGGATACCATGTAGCAAACTAGGGGGGAACCTGGAATATAAATACCTACATAAATAAATAAACAACCAGACACGAAACATTTTTTTTCTTGTTTCGTGCGGGTATCGAACCCGCATCCATTGGCGTCTGAGGCAGACAGGTTTACCCCATCGCCAAAGTGGTCGTTGTGAAGATGTGTGGATTTTTGTGTCTTTTTCCCTTCCCTCAATGACTAGGTTTATACTAAACCACTCGGGTGCAGTTTAGCTTTAAGTAGTTGCTGTTTTGGCAGTTGAAATATACCTATATGTATAAGAATCTTTATTTTTACCGACATCGTTGACACAAACCGTGAAAACTCAGCTTTTAAGTAATCTATCGCGATGTTTAATATAATATAATTTAATATAAAATAATTACAATAGGTATAATAGTTATATATGAGCCCAGAGAATCCCACTTACTACGATAAATATTTATTTGAAAATACTTCAACGTCTGACAGCAATAACTTAAAGCGAAAATGGACCTAAGCGGCGGCGTCGGGTACCACAGCTAGTTTTATTTAAAGATCTACTTTATTCTAACCTCAATTTATTAATCTTCAGAAAAAGCAATTTTTTTTTTTACAAAAAAATCAATCAAACGACCACTTTGACGATCACTTTGGCGATGGGGTAAACCTATCTGCCTCAGACGCAGTGTTCGATTCCCGCCCGGAACAAAAAAAAAGAATGTTCCGGGTCTGGGTGTTTATCTATATAATATGTATTTATATTCTAGGTTCTCCCCTAGGTCGCTACATGGTATCTCATACCACAAGCTTCGCTTACTTCAAGGCCATGTAGATGGTGTGATTGTCTGGGGATTTTATTATTATTTTATTTATTAAATTATTAGATAAGCAAAGTCTAAAGAGTTTTCCTACCTATATTTAAGTTCCAAAATGGTTTATCTGTTCAAAAATGGTTTATAAAAGTACTTCATAAGTAGCAGAGGGTACAAGAGTTTCTATCCTCTTTATCTAAGATATTGAACGCTTCTTATCTCAAATAGGAGAGAGACTACTAAAGCTTTCTTAAGTAATTCGAGTCTTATTGTTAGTATCAATAGAGGTCAATATTGAATGCGATACTAAATGTGGACTACTGTTTTGTTTAAAAATAAGAACACTTTTTTATTTTTAAAGTACAGGCCAGGATTGCTTATAATGTATACTATTTGGCATTTAATAGTAGTTTGTGGAAATACAGGACACTCTGGTTACTAACATTTTAAAGACGCCGAAAGTAAAGTCTATAATACAATTAACGATGAACTTGAAAAAAAAACATTGCTCATAAATGTAAGTAATATAGGTAAAAGAAAAATGAAATGAAACACAATAATATCCCGGTTTTCTTATGTAAATATTCGTATTAAATAAACTTTAATTAACTGAATCTTGTAAATTTAAGACAGAAATAGGTAGGTTTACAACTAGAAATCGGTTATGTTTTAGAGTTCGCGTTGTGCTAAAATTCTAGGCCAAAATAATAACGGATTTCGCTTTTTACTATCTACTCTTATATACTTATAAAAAAATAACTTGAAGGTAATTTGAAGGTATTATAATGATGGAGAAAGACTATTGCAGTGACCTGTCAGCCTATCGCCCACAAAAACGTCAATAATACCTCTGTCCCTTAACTGACTTTAACAGTATGCCCGAGAAGAGAAGCAGCTGGTACGTTCTATGTTTTTCTTTTGCTTTTAGTCCAGCCATGGCAGAAAATGCTATCCTGGGGCGAGAAATCTTTTTGCATATGCTTGGCATTCTCTTAAGGATATTTTATAAATGCATTACCTACGTTATAAAGAACTTCTTATGGCAAGTAAAACCGCAAGAGGGCGTTAGTTTATAAATAAAGTAAATATATTTGTCTTTAACCTTCATGGTAGTGACATATGGTAACCAACGACAATACATTAAGTGTTACTGATAAGAGTAGTTTCAGTAAGCTTTTAACTACCGAAGTATGTTGTATGTTTGTTTGTTTGTGATAACGTGGTATCTACTAAACATATGTTAGAATTAGCGAAACTTTCGCGAGCAATTTTTTTTTACTTTAAAGTTAATAAAGAAGTAAACGTTTCTTTTTGCTAATATTATATTAACATTTCAAACTCTACATAATTATCAACCAAAATTCAAGACGGCCATGGCAAAACAGCAGTGCGAGCACAGAACTTTATCGATTCGTGTTTTCCAGAAAGTTCGTATACTTAGTATGGAGTAGGTTTGTAAACAACAATTGATAATCAACGAATGCAGAGCATTAAAAATCCGACTTCACGTCAAAGCTTTAGCTGAGTTATAATGTCATCCACGTAAACATTCTCCGAACTCATACATATTTTTTCAAAAATATAAAATTTTCAGTGAAGTGCTTAACCGATTTCGATGAAATTTATATGGGACTAACTATGAAGTATCTTCTATCATATGAATTAAGAATTTTTAAAATCGCTTCATAATTGTCCTAAATATCGTGTAACAAAGAAAGACGAATTGAGAATCTCCTCCATTTGTGGAAGTCGTTTGAAAACTAGTCACTGCCCCAGGACAAGTTTAAATAAATATGTGCCTTGCTAATTTAAAATGTTTTTGAACATGTTCTATTGTTAAATAAATGTAAAATAGATGAATTAAAATTTGCAACCGACTCCATACTATACGAAAATTCGTAAACATACGAGTCGACAAAGTTCACGCACTGCAGTGTAGTGTTTGCTGAGAATAGCCCTACAGCACTGGAAAAGTTTGTTATAAAAGGCGACCAATCCCTGCGACTTCTTCTAAGTCAAAGTCAAAGTCAAAAGAATCTTTATTTCGTAAGTATTTAAATACATTTAAAATAAGTCACAATTTACAAATTGAACTGAATCTACCACCACTTCGGAAAGTCGATCTGTTGAGAGGAAGAGGCAAGAATCCATATTTAAAAAAAAAAAAAGAAACTCAACAGCAATCATCTTTTAAAAATACACAATAACAATTTACAATCTTCTTGCATCCGGATATCTTATAATAATACTTTATACTTATCCTTAAATCTATCGAAGGGTTAATCTTAAATGTTTTGGAATTTTATTATAAATCTTTTATCTTGGTGATATAACCCCTTCAGGGCTAGCGACCACCCTTCACATAAAATCTGCCGCCAAATATCTCCAAGGAATAATCTCCAGAATATATTTTATGAAGAGTCAGTCTCCTTCTAAGCCATATTCTTCTATCTCAGCATGAAAGAGCAACAGGTCTTCATTCATCCTCACAAACTTTTAAGTTTGTTTTCGTCATCACAGCTCTTTGTAATGACCCTAATGTAGGGCTACGAGTCTCTGGCCTGGCTGATGAGGAGGTATAGGCCGTAATCAACCAAGCTGGCCCAGTGCTGAGTGGTGGATGTCAGGATTTTCAGGGTTCCGAAATGGCTTCTGACAAACCCTAAAGACTGCTGTAGGTGCTACCAAATGCTTAACATGCTTCCGAAACACGGAGTAATATAGGAAGATGTTGTCATTATGAAATAAGCATATTTTTTTAGGTTCAGGGTTGAAAAGCTTAAAGCCTCCTTTATCCGTCCGTCGGCACATCAAAGCCTAATCGACAACCAAATTTCATCATTAAAGTTTTAGTCATAAATATAAAATGTTAACAAAACACGTTTTATGACATAACATGACGTTGATAAAATCATAAATATTTTAACTTTTGTCCTCCACCGGATGAAGTTTTGATTTTGATTTGAAATGATTTAGAAATCTCCATGTTTCTTAAATATGGGCATGGATTATGGAACTATAGATTATCTCATTTACTGTAGGCACCGATAACTATGTTTTTAACAACGAACGCAAAGCTTTAATAAATTGAAAACCCCCTTTTTTGAAGTCAGTTAAAAACAGTGTTATTTAAATCGTCAAGAAAACTTTGGCTCAAGAAAGCTAAAAGTGATGGTTTTCTTTGTTTTGTCTTTCAAAAAGTGTACATTTATACTGGAGACCTCTAAAGGATCTTTTATAAATAGGGATCATCTAATAAATCGATTCATAATTGACCAAATTATAGCACAGCATACATGCAAATAAAAACATACTAAAATAAACGCCGTAGTAGGCCCATTACGTAATTTTCATAACTTCACGCCTGTATCCCTTACGGCGTAGGCAGAACACCAGAGGCTATGAACCCATCTGAGGTCTCGTTTGACAAATTTAGAGGTATTATAATGATGGAGAGAGACTATTGCAGTGACAGGGGGTCAGTTTATCGTCCGCAAAACGGTCAATAAAACCTCTGTCCCTTAACTGACTTTTACGGTATGCCCGGGAAGAGAAGCAGCTGGGACATTCTATGTTTTTCTTTCACTCCCAGTCCAGCATGGAAGAATATTTATAAGTGAAAATGAAACGTAATTTTCATTTTCACTTATTTTATTTTCATTATGATGTAATTTTCATACGAATATTTTTAGAACATCCTCATATTATGAATATGAAAGTTACTGAAAACGAAAAAATTTATGTGTTTTTTCTGTCTTTGAGACTTTCTCCAAATGGAGGAGTATTGCTTTTATGACTAGACGATCGCAATTTTATTTTTTTTCAAATTTCAATTGAAATAAAAACTTTTAAATCTGAATTTATTGCGTTAAGGTATAAATTTCGTTGTCTCTACTGGAACCATTGTCAAGATTAATTTATATATTTTTTATAAAAACACAGATGAATGCTATTAGTTATTAGTGCTATTAGTTAAAATTGTATAGACATCAACGCAAATGGACGCGCTATCCACCTTAATATATTATCAGAGAGTTCACATATTCTAATCTCCCTCTCACCGTAATAAGTATAAGTTGTAATGGTAAGTGATAAGTTGAAAATGACAGCACACGTCAAAAATCAAAAATTACTGCTAAAGTCAAAAGTCATATCATACGCTTATGTTCCTATTTTTTTCCCTCTGATGCAAAACATCTCTGAGGGTGTTGTAAGTTTGAAAGTATGTGTGTCTTTCTGTTCGTGCACGTAGGTAAATATTGTCTGTCGAGGTGGCTCTATAGATTATTTGGTGAAATCAAATCAGTCAATATATTTAGTCCCCATTGGAATTTATCAGGTACAGAAGGCAGCATATCAAGCGTTACAAATATGTCAAAATTTTTAATTTGAATCCGACGACCACTTTGGCGATGGGGTAAACCTGTCTGCCTCAGACGCTAGTGGTTGTGGGTTGGATTCTGGATTCCTGCGCGGAACAAGAAAAAAAAGTTCCGTGTCTGGGTGTTTATCTATTTATTTATTTATATTCTAGGTTCCCCCCTAGTTCGCTACGTGGTATCCCTTAACACAGGCTAGCTATGCTTACTTTGGGGCCATGTAGTTGGTGTGTATGTCTGGGGATTTTATTTATTTATCTTTACTTTCGCGGGTAAATAAAGTTTAAAAACTTATTAAATAATAAAAACAAAAATAATAATATAATATAAATATAAACTCTATGCCCTCGACATAAAGTTAAAATTGGTTGGGAAAATTTCACAGGTAATGTAACGCTAAATCTGCTGCCTTCTGTACCTGTATGATGTTACATGTTTTTTTCCCTTTTATTGGTGGACAGTTCCCACAATTTTACCTCCACAATGAACCAAAGAGCTTGATTTAAATTACACAATAAAAATGGCGTTCAATATGACTACTTAGGCTCGTTTACCTCATTTTGGCAATTATTGGCACGTATTATGAAAGATTATTCAAATTCTCTTCTAAAGTGTAGATTTTTTGACGTTTAAGAAGGCCTTGGCAATGCAGACCTTGGCAATAAAGTCAGTCTTTTTATAGCATTTAAAACAGATGACAATAATTGTTACAATCAATATATACCTACTATTTTACCTACAATAGATAGTTTATAACTTTAGTTTTTTCGGTTTATTTTTAAAGCTCATTAATTACAATTTCAATAAGTTATGATTCTCGTAACAATACTCTGAGCAAGCAAAAACTTAAATAAATCTTTAAAATAATCCTATAACCTATCACTAATCTAACCTATCATTTCATTCAATACTTTTCTACAATAAATACCAAACAGTTAACCCATCACTTGCCACGTTCGGGTCTAAAAAGAACCCTACGCCTAAAAAAACCAATATCCGGTCAAAAGTTGTAAATTGGTAACGTGGTGATCATAGACACCGACGCGTGCGTCGCTTTGAGGATAACACGTACTATGAATTTGTTAGAATACTAATGTTTTTAGTAGCAAGCAGAAGGGTTTTGTTGATATTTTTTCAAAATAATTGTGCAAGGTTTGGAGGATTAAAAGTTTTGTTTAAATAAAAAAAAAACATTATAATTGATAGGAAAATAGATATTAAAAATAATAGGCTTTATAACCATTCCATTAAATTTAAAACAAGCTTTAGTGTTAGATACGCTTTGAATTGGATTAAGACAAAATAAAAAGTTTGTTGAATTTATCAACTAAGGTTACGTTACCTTAAGCTTAAAATTGAACCAACTTAGAACAAGACCAAGAAAAGTCACGTTGTAATTCAGTTTCACATGAACCTAAAATTTAAGTTGAAAAAACCATATTTAAAAAACTCTACCAACTTTTTACCGTCACAGAATTTTACAATACCCTGTCAATGTTTATACAATCTTCAGTGCTGTAAAAAAAGTATCGGTAGCCAACCCTATCATTTAGCTAATGCGAGGTGCCAAAGCTACCGTCTCGCACTACCATAAAAGTGACTCACGGTGGTCTGTGTGACCAGTGGGTGTGGTGAAAAGTTGACTTGTGTATTGGAAGGGTTATGGGGCTTGTCAGCGTGGAAAATGTATACAGACCTTAATAGTAGTTGTATGTAATGAGTAGATTACAATAATTACATGACGTTTATTGGCTTTTGTTGGTTGATTAATTGTGCCACCACTCGAGAAAACGTAAGACACTTTTTTTGTATAATACAAAATTCAGCAGTAAAATACGTAGGACTTTTGTAATTTATATGAACAATAAAAAATAATAAAGTTTAAAACTCACTTTGTGGTTTTGTAATAAACAGCAGGTACAGGAATATGACCTTAGTTTATTTTACCTGTGATTAAAATTCAGTTTTATCTGTCACTAGCCTGAGGATTAAGTAAATATAAGCTAATGAAATGACTCCTGACAACAGACTGCCATACCTACACAGTTTAAATATCTTCTTCAAATATAATATATTAAGTTAGTATAATTACATAGCTTTATTCTATTTAAATAACAGTTCTTGCATACCTTAATACCTCCTAATACTAATACGTACGTATAATACCTCCACATTGCCACATTTTGGTTTAAATACATACCTTAAAGAGATTGCAGTAGGTAGATACTGCTAAATTATAAGGCCATTTTTGTTGTAATATTATAACATACAATTGACACTTCACATGTTTTACTCCAAACATAACCATTACTTTATCGCAAATTATTTATATAGTTCAAACAACAACAGTTCCAGAACCATCTGACAATCAGAAGTTGTCAAACTATCAAAAAATTCGCCTACGCATCTAAATTTTCCGCCGCCTACGGCCTGTCTCATAAATCTCTACCACTTTCCCTAACTACCAACGATTTTATGTCCCAAAATCACCGTAAGAGCATTTAGTGTGGAGAAATAAATCTACAAACGTAACCCTCTAATGGTCTCGCTTGCATTGGCAAAAATAATGCGTCGGGGTACCAACCGCCCGGGAGTTTATAAATCAATCACTGGATTTCGGAAGGGGACGTGCGAAGGGTTATCGTTTTATTAATTTATTCTGTTTTCTTGTTTTTAATCTGTGATTTTTTTATCTTTTATTTTAATCTGTAGTGGATTTTTATGATATTATGTAAGGATTGTTGTGTGGCGATTTTTGTTAAAAGTAAACATAGATAAGTGGATTAATAATAGGTCTTTAATTATATGAATGATATCGTGGTAAAACGAATTGAAGGAAGATATAAGTAAATATTTATGTAGATTTTAGTTTATATTTAAAAATACAGCTTTATGTAGGCTGTCTATATTTCCTTTCGAAGCTACTAAAGCTGATTGCCTATTGGTATATTGTGGTATTTAAGTATAAAATTAATGTTTAATTAGTAAACTATAAGATCAAAAATGATTAAGTATTTGATAAACACTGTTTAATGCTTAAACCAAAATAATTCAAAACAACCAAAGATCACAAATGGAAGGTCTGTTGGTAATTTATTTCAACAACCATTGAAGACTTTCAATTTCAAATCTGTTTTTTTTTTTAAATATACATGTTACCTAGGTGTACCTACCTACAATAAGTTTTGACTGCAGTAATAGAGCAACGACAATGCGTAGGAGTCTCTTTATAATCTATGCAATAATAGAAAGACAAAACACTTACTTGGCATAATCTCTACATGCGATGAAGTATCCATGATGGTGTGGTGATGCATCATTTCAGGTGGGGACTGGACCAGTCCGCCACCACCACCACTTGCCATCACCATAACTGATGATGGAATATCTTCACCGCTCAGCACTTTGGTGATGACACGAATTTAGATAAACAAGATTTTGCTATGTAGAGTTTTAGTTAATATACGTTACAAAAGTCACAATTGGTTAGTTATTGGTAATACAAGATAAAGTTTTGTTACAACTTACTTAGTTGACACTTGTTATTTTTATTTGACAAAGATTTTTAAAGGACGAAGTTACACTCAAATAATAATCTTTTGGTACAGTTCTAACATTAACTAAAAACACCAAAATTAATACTTTTTTTAACGGAACTCACAATACTTTTGTCCGTAGGCACTTCGTCATTATTTTAGAAAAAGTGTTTGCGTGACTTGCGTCGTATCGCGGCAGAGGCCGACCCCACACTGCCGTATAATGTCTATAGTTGTATGGATCGACTCGAAAGCGCAAGCCCAAACCATTCTGCTCTACCATTGGTCGAATCCTACTACGCCTTTTAACAATTTCTCTCCTGATTGGTGGACAGCTTCCCATTTTACCGCCTTCACTAAATGTACCCTTCAAAATGGCGATCCCCTATAGCCTTTTGATACTTTTTTAAAACATTCGTAAAAAATAATCCGGTTTTGAATATAATGAGCATGATTTATGGTTTTGATCGGTGGACTTCGTTTTCTGTCTTTATTTTTAATCTGTGCTTGTTAATCAATAGTTTTTTTTACGTTTTTGATTAATCGCGATTTGGGTTTGAGTTTGTTTGATCTGTGGCGAGTTTGTCGTACGCCATATTTATCAAGATTGTTGTGGGTAGACAGGAGTTATAGCGAGTTCGTCATGAGTTTCGTTAAAATGACAAATCGTTATGTATTTCTGAGAGTTATTGTTATCTAGCTCTTGAATGATATTGATGACAAAGATTGAATTCAGGTTTTGTTGAAAATATCAAGAAATTAATAACTTTAAGACTCTACATTTTCTGCTATGAATAATATAGAAATGCACAGGTAGGAGGTAGAGCTAAAAAAAAATACTAAAAAGTTTAATGAGTTTAAGTAACAGCGGACTTCATTGCGTTTACCCGAGTTACACTTAAACCTTCTTTTACGATTTTATGAATGTTTGAATTCTTATTAATTAAAATATAAAAAAGATGTTTCAAGAAGAGACAGATGTGGTTTAGTGGGTATAAATATTTTTATTTATTTTATTTTATTATTTAAGGAAACCACTCATAGGTACCTCGTTTCTTAAAATATAATGTAGACGTGAGTTCGTGAATTTGAGGTCAAGCGTGAGTTTGATTTGGAAAAAAAAGTACCTACCTACATGGTAGGTAATACAAAAATATGTAGGTAATAATAGCCACGTAGAGTCGGCTTAATGTAGCGCTACCATCGCTAGACAGCATACCATATATGACAACTAGTCCAAATGACCCCGGTTAAATTGGTGGTAGAGTAAGTAGGAAGGTAGTATGTGCTACTCGCTTCGCATCGCTAACGTGATAAGAGCGTAAATAAATATATTTTTCCCTTTCCCTTATTTCACTCTATAGGTACACATTCTGATTATCTCAGGGTATTAGAAAACTTCCAGAAATCCTATATAGGTATAGAAGAACTCTGCATAACCATTTTATTGAATTATTCTTTAAAACGTGGGGATTCTATTTATTTAACAATTTATGTACAAACTATAAATGAGATCAGTTAAATTAAAAGGCAAGTTGTACACAGGAATTGCTATTTCCATAGAAATTTCTTCCAACAGTCCCGCGAGTGGAGAGTGGGATGAATAGAGTGCAGTTTAGTTAGTGTGCTATCAGTGGAATATAATATTGTTACAAAGGTTGCCTGGACGAGATTGTCTTTGGGCGATGGGGCCGCCTATTGTGCACTGTACCTTTAATATTGTTATCAAAATTATTCTTTACTCCATGAAGAATAAATAAATAAAGTCACAGGCATAAGTCAGATATTCAATATGGTCGTAGTGTTTTTTTTTTTTTTTTTTTTTATATTGTAAGGATAGGACGTTTGTCTTCCATGCCACCTGATGGAAAGTGCGCATGAAGACTATGGTGTCACACGTCCATCCACGAGAAACCTATTCACTCGACACTTAAAAGTTCCAGGACTGTAGTGGTCAGGAAAAACAGACGCAGGCAGATTGTTCCACACCTTGGCAATCCGTACCAAAAAGGAACTATCGAAGCGTTTTGTTCGACTTCTTGGTATATCCACTATATACGGATGGAAGTTCTGTCTGCGTCTGGTAGTCCGGTGGTAAAAAGGGGTGGGTTCAATTTGGCCAAAAAGAGCACTCGCACACTCACCAAAATGTAGCCGATAAAATACTGTCAAACAAGCAACCTTACGACGATGCTCCAGCGTCTGCAATTTTTTATTTGTAAGGTTGTTGTTATTTATGAGTTTTCGGGCTCTTCGGTCAACAGAGTCTAGCGCTTCGAGCTGGTATTTGGCAGAACCATCCCAAAGGTGACTACAGTACTCCATGCAAGACCTCACTTGGGCTGTGTATAAGTTGAGGAGCCGTTCAGGGCTGAAGTACCGCCGGACCTTCGAGATGATACCCAATTTTTTGGAAGCCGTTTTTGCCATAGACTCAATTTGTTGTCCGAAGTTTAATTTGGACGTTATAGTGACGCCCAAAAGCCCTAGTTGATCGGTGATGGGAACAGATACATTCTGGAAAGTGGGCGTAAGAGTAAAGGTGCTCTTTTTTGCGGAGAATAGACACGCTTGTGTTTTGGAGGCGTTGAATTTGACCAGGTTAGATTCGCCCCAATCGGACACATTCCGCAAGGTCGAATCAACGCGCTCAATCATAGACTCTCTCAAAACCTGGATTTCATGGGCGCTCGTTCGCGCATTGGATATATATCTCTCAACAACAGTGCTGTCATCAGCATATCCAATAATGCCTGGTGTTAGGAGGTCATTAATGTGCAGCAAGAATAAAGTTGCAGAGAGAACAGATCCCTGAGGTACCCCGGCATTAATCGCCATTAGGTCAGAGGAATAGCCGTCTAAGACTACTCGAATCGACCGTTCCCTCAGAAAATCAGATATCCAGTCGCAGAGCCCCGTCGGTATGCCATATGCTGGAAGCTTGCTTAAGAGACCATCATGCCAGACCCTGTCAAAGGCCTTGGAGATGTCTAAGGATACAGCTATTGCTTCACCATGACCCTCCAAGGCCTCACTCCATAAGTGTGTGGCATACACGAGAAGATCGCCGGTCGAGCGTCCACTGCGGAAACCATATTGGCTATCGCTTAGGAGCTCGTTGGTCTCAAGGTATGCCAGGAGTCGATTGTTCAATACACGTTCCATGACTTTACAAAGTATGGAGGTGATTGAAATTGGTCGATAGTTGACAGGATCAGCACGGCTTCCCTTCTTCGGTACTGGTTGTACGTTAGCCAGCTTCCAGGATTTGGGGACTTTACCAGATTCCAAAGAGAGTCTATAGAGACGCGTCAAAACGGGAGACAACTCAGCTGCGCAGCGTTTCAACACCACTGCAGGAATACCGTCGGGGCCGCTAGCCTTATTCTCGTCTAGGTGCAGCAAGCACTTAAGAACCTCCTTTTGTCGAATATGAACGGTACCCATTGTAGGACCGAACTGAGGTAATTGGGGTGGGATTTTACCTTGGCTATCTAGACGAGAATTTTCCGCAAAGATACTGGCAAATAAATCCGCCTTTTCCTTAGCGGTGTGGGCCAGAGAACCGTCAGGTTTCCGCAGAGGCGGCAGCGACAAAAGTTCGTTTCGACCGACTTGGCGAGGGACCAGAAAGCTTTACTTCCCGAGGGGTACGAGGCTATTCTGTCTCCGATACAGCCTATGTGGGCGAAACGAGCTCTCTTGATCACCTTTTTGCAGGACTTGGCGGCAGCATTGTACCTCTTTTTGTGTTCATGCGAATCCACGGCTTTGCTTCTGCGAGCGGTTGCCCAGGCTTTGTACGCTTCTCGCTTACGCTTTTCAGCGGAAAAGCATTCAGCACTAAACCATGGGCGAGCTTTGGTTTCAAGGGATAGATCAGCGTAGGGAATGAAGAACTCCATTGCTTGACCTATCACACTTGAGACTGCATCAGCGCAGCACGATGGATCGGTTGATGTAAAACAAGCTTGCCGCCACGGATAAGATGCGAAGAAATGTCGCATTTCATCCCAATCTGCCGACTTGTAACGCCATACTCGCCTAGAACCACTTGGTCGGGTGTCAGGTGGCGAGTACTGCGATACAGATTTCACCAGACAGTGATCGGATGTCCCTAAGGGTGCAGTGACGGACACCGAATATCTGTCCGGATCGGTTGTCAGCAGAAGGTCCAGGCAGTAAGCAGTGTGGCCAACAACGTCTGGGATGCGCGTAGGCTCGTCAACAAGCTGAGAGAGGCCATGAGTGAGCGAAAACTTAAAAGCCTCTCTACCAGCATGGTCAGTGTCCTGAAACGGGTATAACCACTGTCCGTGGTGTGCGTTAAAATCCCCCAGGAACACCAACTGCGCTGTGGGAAAACGTTGCTGAACCTTGTCCGCTGTACTGCTGAGATAGTCCATAAGCCTCGTTGTCTCCCGATCTCCGCTGTGTGACCGATAAATACCAGCGTATACCATTCGGTCTAGGCCGGTATCTATGTGAACCCACATAACTGAAAGGTTCGGCACTTCTAAGTAACGGAGACGCTGACAACAGATCTTGTCACTGGCATACATGCACACCCCGGCGTGCGGGTGGAATTTGGACTCCAGGATGTAACCTGGGTAACAAAGGTATGCCAAGTCTGACGGATCACAGATCTGCGTCTCCGTTAGGAAGAGTAGGTGGGGTCTCTCCGTCTCGAGGTGGTGGTGGACATCATTGAGATTGGAGTGCACTCCTCGGATGTTACAGAAGTGCACTTTAAACGAGAGGAAGTGCAACCGCTGTGTTACCTTACTCTTCTTTGGACCTTTCATTAGTTTTGGAGTGGAGTGAATAGGGAGGAGAACAGAAGTTGAGTGAAGCGCTGCAAATGGAACCAAGCAACTCGATAGGGGTGACGCACCATTGGGAAACTCGCTTGGAGACTGCGGGGACGCCCGAACCCCCCCGAGTTCGCCATCGGGTCCTCTCAAACCGGTCGCCAACCGGCACGATGGAGCCTCCCGGGATTTTTCGCGAGGTGGCGGGGCAGCCTTTTGCATGTGGCTGGCATGCTACTTGGGCCCCCTACTACCTGCGGTCGGCCAGCGGTGCACCGTGCTTCGGATCCCGCTACCCTCCAAAACGAGTTACCCGGTGAGTCATTATCCTACGAGTTGTAAACAGTTCTCCGATGCAGCACGATTACTCAGACCTATCCTCCTCAATGGCTACACTAGACATCATGCCGGAACGCAACTAGGTTACTTGGCGGCATGGTTTTGTCTAGTGGGTGGTGACAAGCCACGGCCGAAGCCTACCACCAGATTTTACTGCTCGTTTAGCACCACCCAGGGACCACGTACAAGGCATCGAGGGCTAAACCTTGCGGACGCGAGCAGTTACCAGTCCCCAAAAAGAAGAAGATCCACGTCCTTACTGAATCCTAGTGCTGTCACCATCGACCATTTCGTCATCACCTTTACAGAAGATAATAGATACCTACCGATGCAGCAGTGCGAGCTCAGAACTTTATCGATTCGTGTTTTCACGAAAGTTCGTATAGTATGGAGTAGGTTTGTAAGCAACAATTGCAAACTAGCCACTGCCCCATGACAAGTTTAAATAAATACGTGCCTTCCTACTTTAAAATGTTTTTGAATATGTATTGTTAAATAAATGTAAAATAGATACATTAAAATTTGCAACCGACTTCATACTACAGGGTGGCTGGTGGCAAATTTTAGATACTGAAGGAGAGCACTCTGCACTGTACATAATTAGATATGTAATAAAAGAAGGTACTACATTTTTCACTAGAATTGTATTTAAGTAAGGAGCCCTTGATGCAAAAGTTGGTACGACTTTCAAGATATCAACGAAAAGATTAACTTATAAAGTTGAGCATTTCAAAAAACTCCTCAAAACTAGTAAAAAAAGTTAACTAGGTAAAAGCAGTAAAGTTGAGAACTTTTCTTCTTTAACTTGACTTGCATTTTTATCAAATCAATCGATCATCGTCTAAGAAATCTAGCAGTTCACCTGCCAACTGTATGACGTCATCGATGTTTTAGTAACCCCAAATTATCTCAAGTTGATAGAATGCAAATAAAATTGCACCGAATGAAAGTCATTTAACAATAATTGTAGGTGTACCCTTATTCAAAACTAGCTGCTGCCCGCGACGTCGCGTCGTCTGCGTGAACGCTATGCAGCACCAAACGCACCTACGATTATAACACTGCTAGCGTGATAATATGTAGCCTATATGTTGACCCGACTTCTTAACTATCTTCATGCCAAATTTGAAGTAAATCCATGCAGTACTTTTTGAGTTTATCCCGGAAAGACAAACAGACAAACAGACAAAAATTCTAAAAACTATATTTTTTGTTTCTGTTTCGATTGTAGATCATACTCCAAGTATTCTTTTAAAAAAATATTCAATGTACAGTTTTGACTTTCCTACCATTTTATTATATGTACCTATAGATGTGGGTATGTATAAGGAAATTTAAAATAAAATTCGCTTTTAACCGGAATATAACGAAGATATATTTTTTATGTTACTTTATTAAGGAAACAAACAATCTTAATTCTAGTATAACATATGAAATATATGTATATACAATATCGGTGTCTCTTCACGAGTCTCTTCCACCATGTCACTTGTATCAAATCAAAATTTCAAATACCTAAGTAAACTCAATCAAAATCATATAACTATTTATTTAAAATGAATTATAATCATAAAAACTCAACACGAATTTAATAATCTTAAGAATTTTTGAGAGTAAGTTAAAAAAATCAACGAATGCAGAACATTAAAAAAACCGGCTTTACGTCAAAACTTTGGCTGAGTTGAGAGTTTGAGAGTATCATCAACGTAAACCTTCTCCAAAACCATACATATTTTTTCAAAAGTTTGAAAATTACTGTATTTTTTACTTGTCAATCATGACCTTTTACTAAAACCATGATACTTAGATAGAACACGTAAGAAAGTTTGGGGAGTAATTAGGTAGATACCTATTAATTACGAAGGTAACCTAGAAGATAACTTAGCCTAATATTTTGACTTTCTGAGCTCATACAGAGGTGCCCAATCACTTAACTTAACACTCGGATAACTAAAACGACCTAAAATCTACAAAGCTAATTAAATTTGGAACTGTCATCAAATTATCAAACACCGTGTGGGGTTGCGAAAAAAAAATAAAAAAATGGCGCCAAATGTTCGCGCCCAATCTCATTATGCTTGCGAACCACAGATAAGACAAAAGCTCAAAGACAACTTTATCTATCTAGGGAACAGATGTTTAATGCGATTACCAATAATCACAATCAATTTTTGTCTCTAAAACCATCATAATAAGATGCATTTTTCAATAGTTTAAAGTTAAAAAAGTTATTTTAAAGAATCTCTTACTCTTATCTTAAGGAAGGAAGTTAAATTTAAGTGGCTGCTTAAAGGTTAAAAATAGTGAGCGGACAGATGTGGTTAAACTTTCCTCCGTGGGTTAAACTACGAAATGGGTTGATGACAGCTGATTTTTTTCGTGACTAGATATTGACAAAAACAAAAGTTAAATCTGAACAAGTCATCAGACTAATAATTTCAAAAACTCTTGATTAAACTGTAAATAAAACAAACTTGACAATATATACCTAAATATGGGGCTAAGGTTAATTTTTTTAAGGTTTAAACTTTATGAAATTAATTGCCTTAAAATTGTGCCCATGAAAATATTTGAACATAATTAAGTTTGGTTCGGGAGACTTTTAGGACCGGGACCGCGGTCTCAAAAACCACCTTCAATAAAAATATTATGTAATTTCTAGGGGTCAATTGGGACCACAACTAAACCATGTTTTAAATTTTCTTAACCTTGCCCAATAGCTGAACCATACCAAAGGGCGGTCTCTCGTGGTCCCATTGATTTGTTCCATCATTAGTTAATTACCTATATTCACAAGTCCTGGTAGTTTAAAACTCAATCTTAATTGAATTCGACAATGACATACTAGGTTTAAGAATAATCCTGACCAATTATCAGTCTTGACGTTATCGCTCTCATGAAAATTAGCACCTATAAAGAACCTATATATCTATTTTAATAAACAATTACTTACCGCATTTGTTTTATTTTTATAGTATAGAAAAAATTAATCGCAAAATTTATAATTAATTCCAACCTTGACGCAGTCGGTACACTGATAAACGGGTGTTACCCCTAAACCCACCGATGGGTTAAACCAGTGGGTGCACGGGTCATAAGCCGAATTCTTAACTACAATTATTGCATAATTACATACAATTATTCGGTGGACGTAAGGAGTTGTCAGCAACGCATTGTCTCAAATGCGCAGGGGCGACGGCAGGGGTGCTTCAGTAACCCATCATCGCCTCAAAAAAAGGACACAATATGTATGTAAGAGATATAGGACTACGTTTGCCAAAATTACCCACAAGATTAGTGGTTCCGTATGCATGATAGATAAATTGTAACTTTATTGTATGGCTACAACTGGAGACTGAGAATAAGACTTTAATTTATACCGGTCCGTACTAATAATTCACGCATTGTTGATCAAAGTATTATGTCATCTTTTTTGCAAACTGTACTCTTGCCTTCTATTTTTTCTTGTGGTCCCAAATGACTCCTAGAAATTCATATTTTCATTGAAGGTGGCTTTTGGGACCGCAGTCCTGGTCCTGAAAGCCTCCCGACCTTTAAGTTTTCGTGATATTATTAAGTAGGTATGTACCTAATTATATTATTTATTTGTATTTAAATTTAATGTATGATAATTTACTTTAGGTACTTATATCAAAAAAATAAGCTTATCTGGACTGACTGATAGATAAATTTTGATGTATATTTCTTTAATATTTTACTTAAAAAAAATAAAAAAATAGTTTTTTAAATTAGGAAGCGTATGGTAAAGAAGTCAGCAGATCAAGCGTTACAAAACTGTCAAATTTCGCCAGACAATATCCACCACATAGAGTTCAGATTCAATTTGATATTTGACGAGCGTGGTCTGTCTGCCTCAGACGCGAGTGGTCGCGGGTTCGATTCCCGCACGGAACAAGAAGTAAAAAGTTCCGGGTCTGGGCGTTTATCTATATATGAATTTATATTCTAGGTTCCCCCTTCCCTAGTGCGCTACATGGTATCCCATATCACAAGCTCTGCTCAGTTTGGGGCCATGTAGTTGGTGTGATTGTCTGGGGATTTTAGTAATCACAATTTTTTGACAGATTTGGAACGCTTCACCAGTTGCCTTCTGTACCTACACCTTCATTGTAGCTATCAATCGATGTAGACGCGCCACTATAAGTAGAGAATAAGTAGAACCATTGATTCCTTTTTGCGTTTGAATCTTTTAAAATTAATACGATATTTTAACTTTTTCATTCACCCTTTTAGGATGATAGGGCAAGTCAGATGATATCTTCAGTGTTATGAGTAAGAAACGTTTACCATTCCATCATTTCCAACTCAGCTAATTATCAGATAAAAATCAATAAAGCCAAACCCATAACAATAAACGAAATGAATTAGACGCAATCAATAAAATGGCGGCGGACGTCACTTCCGGTCAGTGGGTTCCGGCTTGCGTCCGTTTCCGTTTCCTGTTCGGTCTGACGAGAAATCGGGGGTAAGTAATGTGTTTTGTCGATTTCTTGTAAGTTAGGGTACTTGTGATGCTGTAACGTTAGGGGATGCTTAAGTGGCGTTTTAGGTTGTAGGAGTTTTAGATATAGGTACCTACTTATTCGGTGCTTAAATTTAAGGGGTAGTAAGAATCGAACAATCCTAGGGTTGCTCTCGGAGTCTACGCGGTTAATTTTAATTAGCGCAACCACCTCTACGACTTTGTAAAATTAATAATTTTTCAAATTTTAGTTTTCTTATACAAAATATATTTATAGCCTCTGTTTAGAGGCACAATTCTATTTAATCTGAGCGTGGGTATGCCACGCACCTTACGCAGTAAAATATCACGTCATAATACTAATAGGTACTTCTTACAAAATGGAGAGTTAGGAGAAAATATATTTTTGTTTTTATTTTTTGTGTTTTTTATCAAGATTTGTAAAAAGTCGTAGAACAAAATGTTATTGGGATTGATGTGGAGAGGCTGCTCGCAAGAGGTGATGCGTATATTAAAATTCACCCTGTATAAAAGCTAGACCTCGCTTTAAATGAAATATACAGCTAAATATCTTCGCTTCGATTATAATTGGCACGGGAAAGGTTTGTAGCGACATCTAGCCACGCTCCATAGAACGATGACGACACGACATAATTCCTGCATCGCGCTATCAAAGTTCTTATAGCGACTAGCATATATACAACATCCCGACATCCACCGTCGGGCCGTGGGCCGCGGCCTGTGCCATCCCTTTTCTGGGGATTGGGAACGATCACCTTGTTCCCAAAGGTTTTATGGGGAAGGAATTGGCTCTTCAGTGACATTGTGTAACAGGTTCTATATAAAAGGATTTCGCTCGGAGTTCCTTAGCTAGGTGCAATCTGACGTGATCCTACCACACTGTCTGTGTAAGGTCGACTTAGAATAACCCCTGGATAAGCGCGTCGTAAAAGGCGACTAATCCGAGTGACACCCCCGCTTGGTGGTAGGATCCCGTCAGGGTCCGATTGGCTAGCAAACACCCTTCATATAAAATCTGCCGCCAAATGTTACCGCTCCGGCGTTGATATGTTCCGGCAATACTTTGTGAAGAGCCAGTTCTCACTCGTGAGCCTGACGACCACTTTGGCGATGGGGTAAACCTGTCTGCCTCAGACGCCAGTGGTTGCGGGTTCGATTCTCGCACGGAACAAGAAAAAAAAATGTTCTGTGTCTGGGTGTTTATCTATTTATGTATTTATATTCTAGGGCTACATTTGCCCCCTAGTTTGCTACATAGTATCCCATGATAAAAGCTATGCCTACTTTGGGGCCCATGTAATTAGTGTGATTGTCTGGGGATTTTATTTATTATTTACTAGCCACGGCGCGCGATTTTACCTGCGTAACTTTTGATCCCGTGGGAATTTCGGGATAAAATATAACCTATAACCTTCCTCAAAAGTTGGGCTATCAAATTCAAAAAGAAGTTTTCAAATCCCACTTGTAGTTTCTGAGATTAGCCCGTTCAAACAAACAAACAAAAAAACAAACTCTTCAGCTTTATATATTAAAGTTTAGATTTACTTACCATCCGGTGAGATTGAGGTCATAGGCGGACATTCTAGGTTGCCCCCTAGTTCGCTACATGGTATCCTATGTTACAAGCTATGTTTACTTTGGGGCCATGTAGTTGGTTGATTGTCTGGGGATTTTATTTATTATTTATTTACTTACCATCAGGTCAGATAAAAAAACAAACACTTAGAAGCAGTAGGGCTACAGACTTTTGGGTATGGTGGTTTAAATTTTTCGCTTTGTCATCAAAACAGCTGTAATTTTCCATTTTCTATTTTGGTCCTCCGGCGGACTCGAACTTGTAACAAGTACGTGTCAATACAGCTAAGCAGCATCTAATTTGATTAGTGCACGTAACTAAGTTATGTCTTGAGACAATATTGAAGTTGGTGAAGTTGTGAAGATAAGTACAGCCGGTCGTAAGAATAAAGTGTAGTTTTAGGAAATAGTTCACTTCTAGATTTTAAAATTTGGCTACTTTTGCAGAATTAACGAAAAGCTAGGTAGAATCCTTATTTCAAAATAATATATTATAAGAGCTTATTACCACTTTAATTAAAATGCCCCATTCTCATAGTAGGTATTGATCTATTTAAAAGCTAATTGGTAATTTTTGACCAGTAAGTATCTATCTAATAAGATACTTTCTTCAGATAAAAACAATTAGGTATGTTTAGTTATTTATGGCTAAACCAACTATGTTTATTTGTTTTTATCTCTCGAAGTTTGGTAAATTTGGTTTAAGATTGACTCATAGATTAAGTTACGTTACGCTTGGGTATTAGACAAGTTATATGGATACTTATCTGTATTTATTTGCATTAAATGATTTTAAGGTTTATTGTTGTTTATTCCTGTACATATTTTTATTATTTTGTTTTGTTTTATTGTGTTATTTTTATAAGCCTTACTTTTGTTAATCTATAACCTCCATTATAAGGTTCAACTGAAAACCAGCGCCTTGAGGTGACTCTCTTGGCATATGCTGAGTTGGACCTGTTCACACCTAATTACTTGTATACACTTACTTTCATTTTTATTATATTTGTACATTGTGTGTGAATAAATATTTTTCATTTCATTTCATTTCAGATATATCATACATACGTATAGGTATAACTAGCCTAGACCACTGAAAAAAAATGTTCTTTAACCAAAATGATTTCTAAGTCTTGTGCTAGGGGATCGAGCCTGAGAATAAAATTAACCGCGATACCTAAATTCCTGTCGAACACGTATTTTATTAAATCATGAAAACTTAAGACAATAAATAGGCTGACTATACATCCGAATGCGTCCAAAAACACGCATCTAATGACAGAACAAATGTTCTGTCAAACGTGACCTAATTTAAATGTTTTGTTTTTAAACGTGATGTACTCCGTGCTGCAAGGAGGTGCTAATTCTTTTTAATTAAACCTTTATGGCTTGGAGCTATGTTAATTGTGATGTTATGGGGAAGTAAGTTTAAATTTGGAATTTCGACTTATTTTTAGATGCGAGTTGTCCACAGATAAAATATTGTACGAGTAGGTATAGGCAATAAAAATAGACAAATAGGTAAAGGATAATAGGCAACATAGGATGTAGTTTTTTAACACAAGGATGGGGCGTTTTTCTCCATACTATCTGATGGAAAGTGAACATGAGGACTAAGATGGTACATGTCCATCCCTGAGAAACCTATTCATTCGACACCAAAAAGTACCAGGACTTGTAGTGGTCATGAAAACAAGCGCATACAGTTCGTTCTATACTTTGGAATCCCGCTCCAAAAAGTTATATAAAATCTACTATTCAAATGATGTCTAGTACCTATTTGTAAACTTTATATTTAAAAAGAAGTAGGTAGATACTTAACTTAATTTTAATGCTCAAAAAATACAGAAAATTGTAACTAGGTGTCCTTTTAAGATATGCTGGTTTTAAAAATATTCTAACTCATATGCTCTGTAAAGCAAACAATAGCCTAGTAAAATCCACGTAAAATCCCTCTTGGTAGTAGCCGCGTCTATAACTATACGATTACAAAAAAAAGCTTCTGTAAAATGACCAACACAACTAGAGGAATGCATCAATGAAGTCCGCTCCGAACATCAAAATCTGGTAATCGCGTTATACTTAGAACCACTAGGCTGTGAAATACTGCGCCCTTATGGAATTTAAAGGTATTGGGCCCTTTGGGAAGGTTTGTTTAGAGATATGGTTGATGAAGCATAATGGTATTTAGGAGGTGAAAGGATTTGTTTTATTTTGTCCACGCAGGCTTGGCTTGGTATACTTATAAGTATTCTTATCTCTACCGGTATTGAACAAGCGAGACGTTAACGAGATTTAGCCTAAGTCTATTAAGACTCTTTTTTATTATTTATAATAACAGTCCAATTCTACTTAAATTTTATTTTTCATCATCACAACTACTTATTTGCAATGAGCCCACTGCAGGGTTTGAATCTCTCCCTTGGCTTATGGGGACGTTTTGGTCATAGGTAATCCACCAAGCTGGCCCAGTGCTAGTTGTGCTTCTATGTATGTATCATCATTAAAGAAAAAAATCCGTTGCTGAACCTCGGAAATTGTAAATATGTTCCAGAGCCAAAGACTTTACCTATCCTGCATTATTATCTGAAACACAATAATGCTGTTTTTGTGTGGAGATAAGAATGACAGAAGTACGTACGTAAGTGATCGTAAATGAGGGCGAATCACAAAGCTTCCATACCATACTTAGATTACCTAAGAGCTTTATTTTTTTTGTGTTTAGCTCCTAGTACTTGAGTTCACCATTAAATGTTGATGAAAGTTATTACCATTGGTCATTATACTGTTAAAAAGTTTTCTTTGTAAAAAAAGCATACACACATACTTACCCAAATTACAATCAGGCGTGGAATCAAGCGCATTATCCTGCTTGAAGATCACCGCCATCTTTGAAAACCGAGAGTCATCGCTCCCTCACAAAACAAAAGCATATTTAAAAGCTATTCTGAGCTATAACAATCCTATTTGCTCCACACCGATTGATACATCGATTTTATCTACAAAAAGACGAGTAAGATCGAAAAATCCGATAGAAAGTGACAGGTTTTGGCGCCAAATGACGTGTGATGCGCGCCATCTATTGTGACAAAAGAGGTTTTAGTTTAACCCTCTTTGCTTTTTTGTCACAGTTTTGGCAAAGGACTATGTCATTCCGGCGGCATAGCTTTGCTCTTTTGTCGGTTGTGTTGTCATGATATTTGTTAACGCAATAAAGTTATACATAAGGTTTTATTTAGAAAAAAGAAATTAGCAGATGCCTGCTGGGTTAGTTTCCTTGAAAAGTAAAAGTGTGCTTCCATTTTTGCTTTCAGTTCTGCTGTTCTATAAATGTATTCGATCTATCGCATTCAAATTAATAAAAACGTAAATGATTAGCAAGTTTTTAGTTTAAGGCGGGGCCTATTCAAAAAGAAAATCTTTTACTTGCAAAACAGTACTGAAATAGCAATAAGTAGGTATTTATAATACGACGATAAAGAGTAACATGCAAAATTAAATTATATGCCATATTGGCTCTAGCTTAACATAATGCCACACTACTAGAGACTGCGACGGGCGGCGACGCTGATTTCGATACCTGAGTGCCAGAGGTTAATAACAATGATATGAATATTCATTTACAATTGAATAACGCCCGCAGTTTGTCAAATATAAGTTTCTATGAACCTAAAGTTAGAAAATCAGTAGAACAAAGTTGTCTTCTATAACGCAGTAATCCGCGTTAGATTTTGTCACTGTCAGTCAGAACGCGCGGCTTTGTGACGTCACACGCATGTGAGTAAAGACTGTTAGTACGCTCTGATGGATATAGTACGCACTGTGTTGAAGAGAGATGCGGTTATTTTTTTATTGATAAGAGTTTTTTTAATATCGCCTTTTTCGTAACATCTGGTTCTACAGGGATGTGACATGTAAATCTTTTTCTCAATTTTTTTAAATAGGATCTTTCGAATCTGTTCTGCAGTCTGAATGTTAATGTTACGTTTTTTAAAAACAATGAATTCAATGAATTGAATGAAACTTATTTCTGAGATTAGCCCAGTTCATAGATTGGCCGCTGAAATGTCTACAAAAAATACTTTATTCCCGCTGAAAAAGAGGAATCCTTTTAAAAATTGTAAATCAATCAAATACCTATCTAGTTTAACAATGAAATATTGAACAAAACGGCAATATTGAGCAAGTAATTTTAAGTAGATATTTAATTCCATACCCACTTATAATTCACATTGAAAGCGGATCAAACATTTTAAAATGTGCGGTAAATCGATTTAGATAGCCCGTTAATCCGGCCAAACATCACAGTCCCACAAGTTGGGTACTTCATATAGGTCTAGACTACAAAAAAACTTACTTAAACACATTTATAGGCAAAATACGCCTAAATATTATTTATCAACCGCTCACACAGTGCGTATAATTCGTCACAGGATTAACCTCACGAAAGCTAATAATCCCAGAACTGCTCTTTTAGCCTCTTTTATATATTTTTTTATTGTTACGTGCAAAGAATGTATACAGACTCGTTGGAGCGCGGTGTGGGTGTGAGCTTTCAAAGCTTTATGAGGAAGCTCAGGAGCTATTTAAGCTATTAAGCTTATTACAGACACTTTCTTTGGAGTACGTTTACGCATTTTGATTTTGTGTCGCTGCTTTTTTTGCTAGTTTTTAGAGATGTTCATTTTGGGTAAGGTCTTTGTTAAGTCGGTCTCACTGGAGCATTGGGTTAGTGTTTGCCTGACTGTTCAGCAGGGCTAACATGCAACCATTGACAACGACAAATCGGTCCTTTATAGCGATATTTTTTAGAATATGGCACTTGGAGTATGCATGTTCTTTAGGATATGGCATCTTTGTTTATTCTGTGGGCTTAATCATGGTATCGAATCGATAAATTCTGTCTATCACGGTGCGCATGTTAACTAATACATGACACAATAATTCGGTGATAATTCGATTCGAGTCTTTATCGGTGGTCGCATGCCAGCCCTGCAGAGTTAGATTTCTAGTTCGGGTGTACATTAGAAAAATATATCAATATCTAAACAAATATTTCTAAGATTCACAGTATAATATCTAGCCCCACTACGTTTCGTAAAGAGGTTATGTTATGAATAGTATTTAACGGGTAAATAAACGGTACATATTGAACATATAAATATTAAAAAATAAACTTAAATAAACATCCATGACTTGACCAATATCTGTCAACGCACAAATGTCTGCCGCCACCGGGATCCAAACTTAGGATCTCTGGCATAAAAGGCAATGTATGCTCCTTAAGTATATACTACTTTATAACTTAATACTCGTATCTACAAGCATTTTGGAGACAACACTATAGTGGTTTCCTAGTATACACGCAAACCCACGTCGTGAGACTTGAAGTCAAGACTCACACGGAGAACTATCGACAAATACACAACGGAGCCCATCTGTTTACTTATTAAGTTTTAGAATAATTTCAATTTAT
Source organism: Stenoptilia bipunctidactyla (assembly GCA_944452665.1). NCBI lineage: Eukaryota > Metazoa > Arthropoda > Insecta > Lepidoptera > Pterophoridae > Stenoptilia > Stenoptilia bipunctidactyla. Next base: position 8,721,475 of record OX101748.1, on the reverse strand, counting down.
CTCAATATTCTACTGTTCAGGCCATGTGCGACATTACAGACAGTATAACAAGGCCACGCGTTGTAATCTCGACTCGAGTGCTATGCGTGCGCGTAACAGACGGTTCTATCTTGTCGATGCCCCCGTGGAAGACATGTTGCTTTGATTTGATAACGTTATGTGGGAATTTATTTTCAATTGATTTTGAAACAGAGGAGGTTCTCAATCTATCTTTATAGGTAAATATCTTTTTTGTAATTTTTACTGTAACTACGTTGGTTACGGGACTTTTTGGTCAATTATGACTCAATTTTAAGTAATTTGATAAAGGTGGTCCCTAATTAATAAAAATTAATAAAATCGGTTTGATTTATTTTTGAAAAACAAAAACAAAAATTGTGGAAATGGAAAATATACCTATACATACGTAGGTAGGTAAATGATCTTGAAAAAATCTGACGTGGGTTTTTTTAATGTTCTGCATTCGTTGATTATTGTATTACTTAAGGTGTAAAGGGCTATGCTCGGAGTTTCCCTGCGGGATCTAATCAGGAATGAGGAGATTCGCAGGTATACCAAAGTTGCAGCAAAGGATTGCAGAGCTAAAGTGGCAATGGGCAGGGTACATAGCTCGCAGAACAGATGGCTGTTGGGGCAGAAAAGTTCACGGGCAGGCCACGTACTGGGAGACGCAGCGTAGGTAGGCCCTCCGCAAGATGGACCGACGACCTGGTCAAAGTCACCGGTAAACGCTGGATGAGGGCGGCGCGGGACCGAGTGACGTGGAAACCTATGAGGCCTATGACCGGCAGTGGTCTTCTACTGACTGTGGATGATGAATAGTGATGCAGGTGTGAAATGAACTGCGTCTGTTTTTACTGACTACTACAATTCTAGTAGGGACCTACTTTTCAGCGTCGAGAAAAAGGGTTTCTCTTGGATGAGCGTGTACTACCATAGTCTGCAAGATCACTTTCCATTAGGTGAAATGGGAAACAAATGTAACGTCCTTAATATGTATCTATAAAAATATAAAATAAATACAGGCTGCCTGGTGATAAGACCGCATTGCGCTCAGTTGCTTAAAATTCAAAATTCAAAAAGTTTTATTCATCTTAGGAATTTCACAAAACACTTGATGAAGTCAGTCATGACATACTTCGGCTTTAACTGGTTGTTGATAGTTGTTAAATAAGATATTACAGTAGACCAAGAGACAAAAAAAGCCGGCGGAAAAAAACTCTTGGCACTCTTTTTCAGTCAGAATTATCAAATTAATACAAATAGGTACAGTACAAATTGACCGTGACATGAAAAAAAAGCAAACACAAGACAGCTAATTGTGAGAGCCACTGGTGCAATCAGCTATGGATGCACAATACGAACATGACAGAGTATTTGAACAAGAATGGAATAAAATAGTCATAGTATCATTATCAAAACGACCTGGCACCGCTAGTAGCACCCGTTCACGAGTATAACGCAAGCACCAGCCATCACCCTCCTCAACCATATTTTAGGTAAGAGGGTGACCCGATACCCGACGCTACCACTAGCCATGCCGCCTGAGGGAGCATGACGTTCTTGCTGTTGTCTTGACAAGAAAATAATTGAGTGGGACAGTCACCAGTATGTCATAATATGTATACTGCACAGCCAAGCCGTTAACAAAATTATTAAGTAATTAGAAACTTTTAGAAATATCCTGTTGTGCTTAATCCCATGCCTTTTTATCATTTAAGTAAATCTTTAGTTTTATAATAATCTTTTCGAGATAGAGTGTTTTTAATGATTGATTTAAATTTATTGAATGGCAGGGATTGAATTGACTTCGGAATTTTGTTATATATACGTATTGACATTCCAATAAATGATTTGCTGCTTTTAGCCAGCCTTAATTTAGAAAACGCTAACTTATGGTCGTTCCTAGTCCTTACAGAGTAATTTGTATCATGAGTCTACCGCTAGTAGTGAGATATGGAGATATGGCTTGTTTTGTAGAGTCTGGCTAACGAAAGTAGACAATGGGGCTTTTGTAAACTTTTTATACGGCAACTTATTCTGGTGTCACTGTTGTCAATCGAACGGTTTTTGGTGGTTTTGGTAATTGAGATTTTGAAATTTTCGTATTTGAAAATGAATAAAAAAAGAAAAAAATTGATAGTTTCATAACCGATGTAGGAAACAGCGATACCAATCACTCTGACGATTCATTCTATTGATTAATTATTGTATTTTATTGTTTTATTTTAAAGCCTGATTAATACTAGTTGCCTCTTATTTTAATTATATACTTCTCATCAAAAAGTAGTACAGTACCAATATTGTTATTTTGTTATGATGGGTTTTTTTTTTAATTCGTAGATTTTTTCATTCTCTACTTTTATTAGCCAGACTATATTAATAAGCTGAAATCTGGAACTACAGTTGCGAAACGTGTTTTCTTTTCTGTTCTTCCAAAAAAAAATACGTAAATAATATGTATTTCCTAAACCGTGGTAAGTACATATGAGGTCAAAATAGAAAGTACATTGGCATCCAACATGAACGGCTCTCCAAAAAACATTGCGGAAAACATCAGCGCTGAAATATTTATCTTTGGTGGTAGTTTTATGTGAAGGGTTGTCACTAGACAGGAAGGTCAAGGCGGACCCTGGTGTCCGACCACCAAGCAGAGATCACCCGGATTAGTCAGCTTTTTCGGCGGTCGGCACTGGGACTATTCTAAGCAAAATTATTGATTTAGCCCGCCTTTGACTTTAATCTCACCTGACTGAAGATAAGGTCGAAGATGAAAGAACTCGCAGGCGCGGTTCCAGGGTCACAAGGGACATGACCCTCCCCAAAATCATGAAAAGATGAACTCCTTAGAAGAGTTGAAGCTAGAAAAAGATGCTTAGAAGAAGATCCCCCAAAATTTCAGTCTGTGACCGCGCCTGAGCACACGGGCTTATAACGTGCAAATAAAAGCTCATTTTCGGTTAATTCCAAATCATTTACTTAAATTAGAAACTGCAGCAAGGATTTTAATATTTCACCCTCTCAACTTACTCAATAGACTACACGTATCATCCACTTGAAATGAAAATCCCGATATCGTTTCTAAGAAATTAAATCAAGTCTGCACCAATAGTTTACAGGCAGCACTTCAATGACAATATCATCTTTATACACTCACATAAATAAATAAATATTTCTGACACTCACAAAACATTATCTAGCCCAAATTAAGTTTCTTAAAGAACTCGTGTTATGGATACTAGATAACTGATATACTCAAGAAATATATAAACATACATATTGAATAAATACATATTTTTTATTAGAATAAACTTAAATAAGCATATAAACATCCATGACTTGACGACTAATATCTGTGTGTTCATCACACAAATATCCGCCGCCGCCGGGATTCGAACCCAGGACCTCTGATATAGAAGGCAATGTATGTTACCTCTACACAAGCTGGTCGTCTAATATACCTAACATACCTAACAAAAAGTAGTTTGACAGGTCAGATACTGTATGGATCGTGAACATTGCTCTTTGGAGGAATTATAATGATGGGGAAGGGATCAGCCTATGTCCCACAAAAAACCTGCAATAAAACCTATGTCCCTTCACAATATGCCCGAGAAGAGAAGCAGCTGGCACATTCTAATATCACCGCTCCATAACACTATTGATTACTCATATAAAAAAAATAAGTTACAGAAATAGATAATTTTCAAGCATACCTCTTGTTATTGGACAAGCAGGCCTATCTAAATTTATGTGCCTACAAACCAGTACAAAAGTCCCAAAGATAAGGCTGTGTTTACAAAACGTTCCAGCGTTTACTATCGTGGAGTACAACATTATAGTTTATCATAGCTTGTGCACTTGCCCTTATCATATTGATAGTGGGAATAGGGCTGTCAACTTGAATGCTTTAAATAATTTTAAAAATAATTATAGGCAATTTGTATAAATTGTGTTTTGGATAAACGTTTTTATTTATGTTAATATCATCTACCTGCCTGTTTATTATACATACAAAGTTTTTTATTACAAGTAAAAAATTGGCACCTATGTTACCAATTTTATTTATTTAAGTTACCTTTAATAAATTCAATCTATAATTCCCGCTACAACATATATTTTGTCAAGTTCACTTATGAGTAGGTAGATACTTTCAACAGATCTGCAAAACAATTTTAATACCCACAGATAACAAAGGCATACAAACAAGTGAGTAGTGGCAATATTTGACAAGTTTGAGGAAAAGATTAAGTCGGTTTAAATTTACCGCCGTTTCTAAAACCCATAATCAAGTTGAAGAACAAAATGCTAAATTAATAAAGTACAAAATTGTACAACTAGCAGCCCTAAATAGAAAGCTAAAGAAGAGAACATTGAAAAATAAACGCTATTTTTGTAATCATAGAGTTTATTTTTCTGTCCGTATATTTTTATTTTTAGTATTTTGGTGTATTATAGAGTATGGAATGTTCGTGATAATGACGGAATGGAGACCCCGGGAAGGTGGGGGATGGATAGCTTTTGAATTTTATATTGAAGGAGGCAACGCGCTCGTTTTGTAGTACTTAACTTTAGATCCCTAAAGACCTTTCCTTGTGAAATATAGCCAATAACTTTCTCCATGATTAGGGAAATGAATTGCAAAAAATATTTTAACAAACAATCCTTTCAGTTTTATTTTATAAGATGAGGTTGAACATGTAAGTACAGTCCGCAACAGAAATATGTATACCACCCAGTCTCCCGCACACATACAATACGTACGCATATTGTATGTGTGCGGGAGACCGGCTGCCTTATCACGTAACTTGCAAGAGCAAAGCGATGGCATGAATTGCGCAAGATTTGCTAAGAAATAACTAATTCGTATTACGTTACAGTAAAAACAAAGCCATAGCAATCCGACGACTGTGCTGCCTCTATCGTACAATCGATGTACTAAAACTGCATATAATCCCTTTGACTTTCATACATTTCGTGTGTACTTTTCTGCGAAATTTTAAAAGCAAACATCTGTTTCACATTTTATTAGTCTCTTTTTTAAAATTGTTTTTGGCGCTAGTATCGTAGCAATAAATGCATTCTGCAATCAACGAACGATTGAACAGCTATCGCTTACATAATACGATGTAAAGCAATGGATCGAGCGTCAATGGCGTGATGACTGCGCCATTATAGCTGATCGCTAATATTTACGTGATAAGGCAGCGGGTAGTGTACGTGGGGAAGAACTGGCTCTTCATAAAATATTGCCGGAACACATTATCGCAGAAGTAGTGATTGATGGAAAATATGTGAAGGGTGGTCGCGATCCTACCACTAAGCAGGAGTTAGTCGCCTTTACGACAAGTTTATCCAGGGGCGGTAGAGCTATTCAATGCTGACTCTATACGAGGTGTAATCTACTAACTTGATACTAGGTCATCTGATAGTACTATAGACGCGAAGTAGGTTATTAACGATTTTAACCACGCGGTTAAATATGAATTTTACGTTATTAACGGTTAGGTAATTAACCTCATTATATGCTTGTTACGGTTAAATACCACCGCGAGATGTCGCTAACGGATTGAAATGTGTATCCCAAGTTGCGCGATGATGCCAGCTTCGACTGGCAAAAACATTCGGTTGAAATTCCCTATCTCAAAAACTACCTAAGCGATTTTGATGAAACTTATAGTATACCCTAAATTGAACAATACCTAGTACAACAATAAAAGAATTACTTAAGTCGGACTTGTAGTTCGGAGATATATGCGAATACAAACATGAAAACTTGCATACCCTATTGAAATTTTTCACATTTGTTCAGAAGTTGATATAGACTAACATATACGAAAACTGGGTAGTTCTGGATATATTACATACATACGGGTGGAATTGATAACCTCCTTTTTTAAAGTCGGTTCATAGGAAAAGAAAGAAAAACTTTATCCTGTTTCGTTGTCGCTGGCAGATATTTAACCGTTAATAACTGCATTTTATCGGTAGCTAACGGGTTTTCAACAACTATATATAGTACCTAGAGATACTATCAGTGTGTTAGACTGAACTAGTGATGAGATGTACACGTCTTCGTATTTACCATCATCCTGTTTATAATATTTGTGTTCTAGTCACAAGGACAGTAGGCATTATAATAACTAGCACCAGGACTAAACTGATGAACTTCCAGGATTGGCATCGCAGCAATAGTATCCTGCGGGGCTAGCATGCTACCGTCGACAACGATAAATCGGGCCTTTTATCGATATTTTTTTAGAATATGGTACCTATTTAGTGTATGCAATTTATTAAGATTATGAAATACTTGGTTCTGTGGTCTTAATCATGGTATCAAATCGAGTAATTCTATCTATTATGGTGCGCATATTAGCTTACGTAATAGGATAAAATAACAAAATAATATTTATCTTGTCGATTCGACTATTTATCGATGGTATGCAACCATCGGTATACATCGGTATACAAAATCAGGTAGTCCTGCTGATTTTGTAGTTGTCATCATCATCATCATTATCACCCATTGTATTGAGCCCAGACCCAGAACATGTTTTTTTGCGGGAATGTTCCGTGTGGGAATCGAACCTGCGACCACTGGCGTCTGAGGCAGTCAGTATTACCCCATCGCCAAATTGGTTGTCAAAATAATGACAGTTACACGTTGCAATAAGGACGACCATGAGACTCAGTAAATTTACGATTCTCGCGTACATACACGTGTGTTAGCATTAAGCCAGGAGACGCCCACTGTTGGGCAATGGTTCTTCAAGGCTCTTCAGGCTGCCAACGGCAGCGACAGCGAGAGCGACAGCGGCGCGGGCAGCGATTTCCGCGACACGATAGAAAGTATCGAGTTTGTATTGCACCGCGTTAAATCGCTCTCTCGCCCGCTGGCGTCGAGAACGGCCCAGATTCCCCGCGTCGCATCCCGCGCCGCTGTCGCTGCCGTCCAGTTTGCAGCCTTAAGTTTCTCTGCACCGATCGGTCCCGCGAGGCACATTCAGTTCTTATCGGCGGCTAAGGGTGCTACCACACCATTCAATCGACGTCGTTCGGTTTTTTTAGCCTAGTTAAAACTATCGATTGATCCATCGATGGCCTTTGCGTTCTGAGAACTATCTGTCCTGCCCATTGCCACTTCAGCTTTGCAAACGTGTACTTACTGAAGTGAAACAGTAAGAAACACATATATCTGTTCATAACTTATGCTACACCCTGTATATCTCTAAAAATTAGAGTGAAACAAGTACTCCATTAAAAGCACACGCGTCACAAATTTTGGTAGTACGATAACATTAATGCATACAAGCTTTTATCAAAGCTTTCACAGTTGTTTACCGAAGTTCCGAGGTGTATTATACGAAATTACCGATACAGATAAAGGGCCTAGGTGTGGTAGCTTTTTGTAGAAATAAAAGGTTTGGATTTATCTATTTGTTCAGGATTAAGTTACTTAGCTTAGAATTAAGTAGTAAGTTTATTATGCATACATGCATAACTTCACGCCTGTTTCGTTTTGTGGTTGACAGAGACTAGGGAACGTCAATTGCTAAGATCCAGACAGACCTCTTTGTAAGTTTATTATGTCGTGTAAAAATTGTTATTCAACCCCTTATTATCAAAGCTTAATAAGGGGTTTAATAATAATAATGAATAATAATACAGTTGTCACTGAATTTTTTTTAAGTGTCAAAGAACTTCCCGATAATCATCCGCATTAAAAAAAATTTAAAGACAAAGTCTGACTCGCACACCTAGGGTTCCGTTCATGAATTTAGAATTTTCAGACTATTTCTCTTATTAATTGTAGGTGCAGTAAGTTCTGACTCCTTGTCCAATTTCATGATTCTAGGCCAACGTCAAGTACCCACAGCTTAAATTAAATTGCATGCGTCCATGACATGGTGACATTGGAGGTTAATGGGCGATCATCATCTTCATTAGGAGATGCACACTGCTGGACGGAGGCCTCCCCAGTATTCTTCACGTTGTCGCCCAGTCATGCGCCGCCCTCTTCTACCGTTTGACCTTTACTAAGTGTTTTGATTTATCAAAAGCGAATAAAAACTTTTTTATTTTTCGAATTCAAAATATTGCGGGATATAAAAAGACAGATCTTCGGATTGCGTTGCCGTAGAAATTTAAATTTTTCTTTGCTGCTTGAGACCTTCAGTAATTGAATTTTCCTTGAACTCTACACGTTTCTGAGAAAAATTACAGATAGACAGACAGACAGAAAATGCAATAATTATAGAGATGTTTCAAAGGTTACGTTTCTATTTTAAAGGGCGGGACCCTAAAAACTAAATGACGGCGCCTATGTCACTTGGTTTAACATGTGCTCAGGCCTATTCTCTTAATAGTTTTTTTTCCTTATGGCAACATATTTAACGTTCACCCAACTAATAAATCTAATATCTCACTCAATACGAGCGTGAAATCTCAACGCGACCTTTTTTTGTTTTAATTCTCATTAGAATTTTTTGCGAGAATATTTCGCTGAAATATTTTGTGGTTTTTTGAGTGATAAGAAAAGGATTTGGTTGTTGATTGATTATTGTTAAATAGCTTTTTTATCGGTGACTAAAGCTGCGTTTGACCTCAACCTCACCTGATGGTCAGTGAAGATGACGTCGAAGATGACAGCTCAGAAAAAATGGCTCATCATGACGTTATAAATGGGATAACGAATATTTTTAAGTTTCGAACTTCTTATAGGTACTTATTAATTAAAGTATCCCCAGGATTTAATGAGGCTGATTTTCACTAGGTAGGTATCTATATAAGAATCGATTGTCAAACTATTAAAATAATACAAAGACACCTAAAAACTTCGATTAGGATTTTTAAAACTATTTTTACATTATAAAAATAATCAAATCCTTCAAATAAGTTAAACTACTTAAACATTAGAAATCGATTATTAATTGTAGCAATATCAGTCGGAGAAATAAATACTCGTATAGGTAAGCAATTTTTACACGCATGGATAATTTAAGTAGAATTTTTAAAAAATGCAAAGACTCCGTTTTCGCGACAGGCTGGTCTCTCAAAATATAATTATACGCGATTAATACGTTTTATTTTAGAATCTATCAAAACAATACCTCAACACCCATAGTTCCAAAACAACATACTATTTAAATACACATCGAAAAACGACCAATTTAACTCGCACTGACTGAGTCATGATTTGACCCCGGCAGGTACCTACGGACGGTAAATGACAGCAAGAAATTTATATCCGCGATAAGTCCGTCGCCAGCCAGGAATGCCGTCCGTCTGGGTGGTTTATTGGACGACCTGATACGAGGCCCATTGGGGGACAAAAAGGTTGCTACGTAGGGTCTAGGTTGGTGACAATGTTTCGTTTTGTGAGGTAGTTATGATGGTGATAGACTTTTGAGATTTAAAAATAGAACGAGGGTTATTTTGATTAATACATTCATAACTTCACGCCTGAATGCCTAATGGGGTAGACAGACCAGAGATAAAACCATCTGATGTCACGTTTGACGAATTTGGAAGTATTATAATGATGGAGAGAGACTACTGCAGTGACACGGGGTCAGGCTATCGTTCACAAAAACGCCAACAAAACCTCTGCTTTAAACGTACGCACTATATTGCTTAGCCTTAATTAAGTTTCTAAAATAATTTGTGTTATGACTTCTAGATAATGGGTAAATAAACTTAAGAAAACATGCATAAGAAGTAGTCAATTAAACTTTTGAGATTTAAAAATACACTTATCGAGGATTGACTTGATTTTTTTTTACATTTGCACATTTTCTCACCCAAATTTTAAAGAACTTTTGTGTTATTATTACTGAATAACGGATAATTAACCGTAAAAAATATTAAATATACTTACAAAATTACGATACAAATATCATCCAAGCATACATAATATAATCCATGACATGATAAAAATGTTTTTATTTTATTTTCTATATTAACTGCATTCGATAAGCTTTATAGCTTATCCTACTAACATTATAATCGCGAAAGTTTGCATTCATGAATGTTTGTAAAAGAGGTTGCCGGATCTGGATAATATTGGTACCTACAGATATAGATAGCAGTCTGGAATAACACGTAGGATACTTTTAATCCCGATATCCTGCGGGATGTAAAATTGAAAGGGTAAAACCGGGTGAAACTTATAAAAAATTACCAACATTTATTTCTTTAAAAATAAATCTAAAGAAATAAATGTTGTGTGTTTTTAGTTATTTAAGCCTACCTATGCTAAATTGTTATTTTAGTTTTACTTTATGAATAACTATACCTACTTGCAATTGGTAACATATAATGTAATTACGGGACGAGTGTTCACTCCTTATCAGGTCTGCGTACCTAAAAGGAGTGTCCTTCATCAAATTTTGTAAATGAAATTTGCCAATAAAGAAATTTTGAATTTTTGTTTTCTTTTAAATTTTGAAACGGGTAGTATATTTGTGAGAAAGCATGGATAGTATTTAAAACGAGATTCAAATTTTACGGTAATTTCAAGGTACCGTAAATATGTGTAGCGTAGCATGGCACTTTAACTTGCAAGTTAAAGTGCCATATCACAGGAATCTTGTTAGGTATAAAGTTCATTTGAGCTGATTTTTCAGATAAGATTATTCCATATAATTATGCAATTCTTATTAGATTTTGAAAATTAAATCTTATTAAACAAGAACGTATGAGTGTATAAATTTATCCTATAGTAGGTTCGTAGTAAAATATAACCACTTGCCTGAGCCGGTACAAATTCCGCGTACCTGTAGTTTTCGAGATAAAAGCGTTCAAACAATCAAATCCTTCATCTTTATTAATATAGTTATGATATATAGATTATAAA